>PVLD010003391.1:0-86025 GCA_004027595.1 Dinomys branickii
CCCAGGAGTACAGTTATTATCACAGGGAAGATGACTGATTGAGTGGTAGGGCAACGGAGATGAGGGAGGAGAAAAAACGAACTGATCAAAAGGGCCATCATCTGTGTAACCTGAGTAACAAAGATGAAGGTAACATTATGTAGGACAGCATCCAGAGCTAATTCCCTTCTATGTTCTCTATAATTCTGTATTTCCTCAGCCGTTTTTGTACTAGCAGAAATGAAGATAACTTTATATTATACAGCATCCAGTGCAAATTCCCTACTATCTTATCTATAATTTGGTATTTCCTTTAATGTTTTTGTGTTAACTAATGTGAAGATAACTATGTAATACAACATCCAGTTCTAATTCCCTACTAAAAAAAAAAAAAAAAAAAAAAAAAGAAAATAGGAGCGAGGGACAAAGAAGTATAAAGTTATACAATAAAACTTAAAATAAGTGAAAATAATTTCTAGAAATAGCATGCAAAAGAACTAAAATGTAAAACTTAGTAAATACACTAAAGAAAAATCGGATATGGTGAACAACAGCGGTGGTGAACCTGTGGCACGTGCCGCAGCAGGCTGTCTGTACCACTGAAAGCTCTGAAAGCGTCCGCCATCACTGCACCAGTGATACAGGAGAAATACAACTCCCAACCCGCTGGATGTCAAATGTGCCAAGTCTGTGTCCCCTGAAATCAAAGAATGAATTCCAAAGGACAAAGGAGGTTAAGAGCAGGAAAGTTTTATTGAGGTAGCTCTTGAGCGACAGGAGGGGTCCTGGAAGTGGGGTGCTACCGATGCCTTCAGTTAGGGGTAATTTATTGAGCAAAGTCACAATGTGGGTACAGTGTGGGTCAAGCTACCATCAGCCTATAGAATTACAGCTATTGCTGTTTGGCTAATGGTCCATTAGAGAAGAAGCGCCACATAGCAATGGTATATGGAGAGAACAGGGCATTTGGGGGAAAGGATGGGTCCAGATGCCCTGGTGGCCACCTGGGTGACTGATGCCTACCTGGACTTCCTGAACCAAGCAGTGCTAATTATAGTATCATTCTAACTTGTTGTTTGGCCCTTAGGGAGATATGCATGCCTGGGCCCTGCATCTTTATCTTGAGGCCTGACCTTCTTCAGGTGCCGTCCAGCCACAACTCACCTTTTATTTTTTTCTGCTGACTTTCTTGAGAGCCCAGTCCCTCCCTGCCTGTATATTAATTTCTACCTAATGTTGCTGTTATAATACTAGGAAATAGATATAAATAAATTATCTCAAAAGCAGCCTAAGTGTGCAAATGATGGCAAATACGAAAGAGAAGTTAGATGAGCTGAGAAGATCTAACATATGCCAGGAACCAAATAGATACAGTAGAAAAAAAATCAAAATAAGACAATAATAAAAGAAACAAAATCAAATAACTTTCTGAATCATAGAAAGACACAGCGCCTCAGTACACAGAAACCCACTGAGTTCTTCACAGGAAAAAAATATAATATATATATATATAAGTCATCATCAGAAATTTCTGATAAAATTGTAGACCATCAAACACATGATATTCACAGAATCCTGAGATAAAGGAATGATTTTAAACAGATGCTTGCAAAAGAAAACAAGAGCAAGGATTATTTAATGTATACAAAAAAAAAAATATGAACCTACAATCACATACAAGCAAAGCTATCTTTCAAGAATACTAATACATTTTTCCTTTTCAGCCAAAAGCAAAATTAAAATTTACCAGCTGGGTGTGGTGGCACGTACCTGTAATCCCAGCATTTGGGCAGGAGGATCACTGAGAGTTCAAGGCCAGCCTGAACCGTATAGTGAAACCTGTCTCAAAGTCAAAAATAAATAAATAAATAAAAGTATACCACAAACTCTCACTAAAGAAGACTGAACGACTGCTTTACTGAAAAAAAAAGATCATAGCTGTTCTGAGAGACAAAAGAGGAATAGCAGGTGGTGATTTGGGTAAATATGTAAAATAGTAAGCAGTAGTAGTACTTAAAGTAGTAAGAATGTGTGAAGTATAGCATGAAAAACACAGATTAGAGAGAATTCTATATAGAAATAGAATGAAATTTAGTTGGATATTTTTTAATCAAAGTAGAAGCATTTTAATGTCCCAGTACATTTCAAGTAGTAGGTAAATATTCTGATCAATTTCAGACTTTGGCTACTTACATACACCCGTAAAACTGTCTAGGATAATCTTGAATAAAAACATATAGAGTATAATTTCTAAAATATAAAGCATAATCATGGAGAAACAATGGAAAAAAATGAGCCAACAAAAAACAATAAAACAACCCAAATGAAGGCACAAAAAAGACCCAAAATATAAAATTTTATAAGTATCAAAGACAGAAACTAACCATGAAGATGTAGAAATAATACAAATTTATCAGTAATTATAAAAATATGTAAGCTTTTCTACTTTAACAAAAAGTATTTTATCAAGTTCTTTAAAATCCAGCTACAAGTCATTTTAAGAGACTTCTAATACATATAGACACCAACTTTATTTTAAATAATAGAAGAAGAGATACATCTGGCAAATACAAGCCAAAAGAAAACAGTGTTGCATATAAATATTGTATAAAATGGATTTTAAAACATTCATTAATAGATCTAAGAAAACTAACTTTAATGATTATTAAAGATTCATCAGAACTAAAATAAACTTATCTAAGCATGTAATTAATTATATCAAATTTATATCATCTACACATTGACAGCTATGCAAAGGAGAGCCAAATTCCAACATCATAATGGAAAATGGTAAGACATGTCTCAATAATTGATGGATCACACTGACAAAAGAAATCAGTAAAATCTGTGAGATTTGAACACTGTAATTAACAAGCTTATCCAAGAAACACTTACACATTATATCCAGTAATAAAGACTACAATTTTTCCTAGGTACACATCAAATATTACCAAAGTTTCCAAATGCTGGGCCCCAAAGAAAGCGTCAACAAATTAATGACGGGCCTCAGAAAGTCTACAGTTCCTGATCAAAGGGAAATTAAGTTAAACATCAATGAAAAAAATGTTGAAAATTTCTTCACATAATGGATTTTCAAAGCATACTTTTGTAATTTATGAGTCAAAAACACTCCAGGCATGATGGCACATGCCTGTCATCCCAGTACCTGGGAGGCTGAGGCAGGAAGATCGCTGCAAGTTTGAGGACAGCCTGGCCTACATAGTGAGGTCAAGCCCAGCCTAAACTACACAGCAAGACCCCGTCTAAAAAAAAAAGTATCATATTCATCAGTCATGCATGCAACTGGCTTTAGCAATCTATAAAAATAAAAACCAACACAGAGTGAATACCTTAGATTTATGCCACATATACAAAGTTAGTTTAACCAATAGAAAATGAATTCATGTCACCATAGTAATCAGTTAGGAGTTAAAAGTTGATTATAGTCATAGCAGATGTAAGAGAAGCATAATATACAGTACCATACCAACTTATAATTTTTTCAAAACCTTGTAAATTAGGAACAAAAGAACTTTTCCGTAACACAAAAACTCCTCAGCAATCTTAATATTAATCATAGGAAATTTAAATTCATTTCCCCTAAAATCTAGAACCAGCTAAGGAGACACATCCTTCCCACTCAATGTTCAGTAGTGATTTGGAGAACATACGCTGTACATTAGATCAAGAAATTTGTTTATAAAGTGTAAGGACTGGAGAGAAACAAGTGTGTGCTATCCAATAGATGCTACAGGTTACAATGACAGTTACACATACATTTTGATGTTGTGACGTATTTGGCATTACAAAGAGTGCTACAAGGTGAAGAAAAATTTTAATCCAAGAGAGTGGCGAAAGGGTCCCCATGTAAATGCACTCTTCCAAAGATGGTCGCAATCACAATTTTCACAGAATACTGCTGCACATAGCCTGCAGCTCTCCTCTCCTAAAATCCCTACAAATAGCAGAAATACTGAAGACATTCTGCTCAGTCCCCCACGATCCCTGTAGACATTCATGGAAACATTTAGCAAGTGCTGGGAAAACATCAATGCAGAAGGCAGAGACAGCTTTCGCAAGTTCACAGGCTGGTGGGACAGGCAGTAGCATAAACAGCAGCACACTGACACAGTCTGTCTGTGTATCCCAAGGACACCCACTCAGCTGTATTCATGACAAGAACTGGTAAGACAGGATCACAGGGCCTGGAGATACAGCTCGGCGGCACAAGCACATTCCTGGCAAGCATAAGGTCCTGAGTTCGATTTCTGATACCAAAAAGAAAAAGAGAGGAGTACAAATGCATTTGAACACTTGCTTAGAGAATCAAATTCCTAATGCCTCCAGAATCCCAGGCATTTAATAATATAAACACATTCACGAAAATATTTTCTAATTTATCTCATTTTGACTAAATTTACATTTACATTTTTTACATTTTTTAGTAAAATTGCCTTCACCGAATCTTTGTAAAACTCCAATTATGTTTAAGAAATCACAGAGGAGGTGTGCCCCTTCTGACTCAGCACTCGGCTGAGCTTCCTGTGAGGCACCACAGACGCCTCTTCTATGCGGGGACAACCTCTGCTCAGATCCTTTCCCATCCCAGATGGTCACACCGCACTCCTGACTTGCTCTGGCCTTTCTCGCCCTTTCCTGGGGCCAAGGAGAAGCCTCTGAGCAGCACATCGCGGCTTAGATCCCAAGCTGAATCAAATTAAAATAGTCCTTTCACAGCTCCGTACCTGAAACTAAAGATGCTTAGAAGCGAAGCCGCATAAGGTGGCACCTCTGCTTTCCAACTCCCTTTAGAGGGAGGAAGGTAGTGGCCACCTTCTTCGCACACCTCTGACCAGGTACGTCTTTTAGGAAGGTTGGTACCTAATGGTTCTGAGACAGGAATCCCTCCCTACAACTCAGTCACCAAAAATTATCAAGATTATTGTACTTTTCAATTTAAGACGCCAGGACCAGGGATACGGCTCAGTGACACAAGTGCCTGCCTGGCAAGCACAACATCCTGAGTTAGATTCCCGGTACCAAAAAACAACAAAAATTTAAGCCACCGCATGCCTCCCCCATCCTTCTCATTCCCTGATTTTGTCTCCATCTGTTAAATGAACCCTCAGTCTCAAGATTCTGGTGTTCGCGGTCTCCCTAAATCTTTTCTAGAAGCCTCTCTTGACAATATGGGCAGGCATCATTGTGCAAAACCCCAGTTCTGAGCTTCACCTGTGCTATGAACGTTAATCCCAAGTACAGACCAAGCTGCCTCAGCCCAGACACCAAGCCTATGGTTCTTGCAGGTATTCGGCAATATTCTCCTCAAGGTAACATAAAAATATTTCTACTTTGCAGCAATTTAGACAGAATAGCATGAGGGACCTCTTAGCATCCCGCATTACCCCAACTACATCTTGATGTCTGTATATAAAAATAAAAGTAAGAACTGGAATATTTAGCCATGTTGCAGCCCTTCTCTGCCTGAAGCCCTCGAGGACGGGAAAGCAGAAGGGACGGGAGGCAGAACAAAAGTCCTCGCGCCTGTGCCGAGGAGCTCGGCCGCAGAAAGCTCACTGCCTGGATTCAGAATCCAGGACTTCACAGCTAATAGTCCCGTGACCTTTGAGAAGTTATTTATTCTTCAGAGTCCTCAGCACCCCCATCAGTCAAGTGGGAAGAATCGTAGCTCACGAGGATTACTGTGCAACCACTGTGCTCACGGAAATCCAGAGCGCGCCATGGATAGGAGCTCTTCTCTGGATTTTCTAAAGATTTGCTATTTTCAAGAATATTACTTTTATTTCTTAAATAAATTATAACTTTTAAAAATAAATGTCTGTCTTCCACACAATACAAGCAGTGGAAATATTCAAGGAGCTAACAACCCACTTTTTTTTTTTAACCACATGATATTAAACAATTTTGTTTGCAACTTCCAGGGAACAGATGGATTTTCTAAGACTAACTTACAAGTGAGCTGAGTAACCCCTTTGAAGATACCAGTATGTAATACAACAACCATTGTTCATTTCCCGCCACCCTGTCTGAAATTCAGTATCGCTTGCATTGTTCTTGTGCTAGTTTATAAATGGATGTCTGTTTGTTAATATGTTTTCATTCTTTTATTTTTAAAATAAAATAGTAAAATAAACAAAAAAAACCTACAAGGGACAAAATATTTTGGTGAGAGATAATCCAGTCTTGAACACAAAGAGGTTGCATACTCTTTCGTAAAAATTGATACATAAGAATTTATGGAGCACACTGATATTTCAGGGCACGTATAAGGACAGATGAGTGCAAACACGTATTCATCACTTCAAACGTTTGTCGTTTTTCTGTGTTGGGAACATTCAAAATCATTTCTCTACCATTTTGAAACATATAATTGGTTTCTTTTATGGGTTTGTGTGCATGTTATCCATAGACTTATCTGTGTGACAAGATGCTGAATTACTATCTCAACCTGAAGCCAAAGCATAGTTCAGAAATAGATTTAGGATGAGCACCGTTCAATACAGTAGCCTATAGGCTATTTAACTGTGGCCTTTTAAATTCAAATGAATTATAATTAAATAAAATTGAAAATTCAGTTCCATAATCACACCAGCTACATATCAAGTACATGAGAACCACACACAGCTACCAGATACGGTTCATTTACTGCACTCAAAACTTCGTCAGCATTGTAGCTTATAGCCTAGGGTGTCGGTGTCTGATACCATTTCTCAGCTAATTTTATCTGATTAGTAAAGACCATTACAGAATCACTGGTGAAATCAATCTTTAATTTAGAGTCTAACGCAATAATTAAGAAATCTTATTTTATCCTTATTTGTATTCATTATTCCCAGGCAAATTTTATAGCCTATCGTATTTGTGTTTTTCAGTTCTGACATTAGGAAATTATGTAGTACCATATGTTTTAAGGGCAGTCAGTAATTTCAAATGCACTGAAAAGATTCCCCCAGCCATCATTTCTCAGCATAATCATCTATAAACTATGCAAATAACACTGTCCAGACGCTTTAGAGCTACATACCAAAATGACACTTGAGTGTTATTGACAAAATGCGCACTGTGAAGATAGCTGATCTAAACTGCTAAAATTGTGAAAATGATTCATTCATCTAGGTTTTCCAGAAAAAAAATTTGTATCTAAATTTACTTTAACATACAACTGCTTCCTTAACTTCAGCCCACTATATCTGAATGTCCTGGCCTGTCAGTGTCTTCTTTTCATTATCGATACCTGGCAACCCCCTGATTTAGCTTCTCTTGGCTACGGATCAGACAGCTGCAGGTCACACGTATGTCCCCAGCCCTGGTGCTCTGTATGACTTGCAGGGGTTAGCATATTAGCTTTCATGGCCTCCAAGGAGTCCCACTTGCTCCCAGGATCTGCCGTGACACTACTAAAATCTCGTATTATCATTGTGACTTCCTTGAAGGTTAGGAATTAAGCATGTGAGTTACAGTAAGTCCTAAGTGGGTAGTAGAAAGAATATCAAAGAAATAAAATGTCCCCTATTTTTAAAAGGAGGAGATGTAAGAATGGGTTGCACAGAGGTCATTTCCGTGATTAGAGGTCTCTCGGGGGCTGGTGTGGAATAGCAATGGAGAAGGAGGAAGAAACTTAAGAATCCGAATTGGGAATTAAAAAGCAGCTGTGTAGAGATTGTCCCAACGAATTTCCTAGTTTAATGGGGAGATAAACTGAAATTCAGAGGGGATAACGTACCAGTTAAAGGTGTGCATTCTGGACTCAGATAATCAAATGATAGCTCTGCTGCTGACTGCCTTTGTGAAGCCAGGTAAGCTACTGAATCTCTATGCATATCAACTTTTCCATGCACTGTAAAGAAGGGTACAGTACTAGATCTACCACTTACACCATTTGTTAGAATTGAATGAGATCATGTTTCAAAGGTTAGCAGAGGGCCTGACAAAGCTAATGTTCGAAGTACACAGGTGATGACAATAACTTTGGTAGTGGAGATGATACTCGTGCACTAGCGATGCTAATGTTGACGATGATAATGAAGATCGTTTTACAGTAAAAACAAAGCTTGAACCCATAGTTGTGATTCTTCCTTCAATGCATCAGCAGCCTATACTAAGTCAGTGACAAACACAGCCTGCTCCTACTTTACTTTCCTTACCCATGGACAAGAATGTCACCCAAGACCTAGAACCAAATTTCCATGTTGTGAGAAGAATGAGTGGACCAAGAAACCTATCTTCATAACCTCTCTGGCAAATGGTCTCTTACGGACAAATTTTTCAACAGCTTGTTTTCAAGTTGATGTTCTAAAGCATGTGATTCTTCACTGCGGATGAAGCTAGGCTCCTTGGAAGCCTCATGGGCTTGTGTCAGGTGCATACTCTTTTTTTTCTGTTAAAAGCTAGCACTTCCCTGCTTTACTTCATCTTGAGTGATGTTGCCTGGTGCCTGTATGTTGTTTCCTCTACCCTTTCCGGTGTTCTAATTCCAGCTCATCAGACTGCGGCAGCACAGTCTCCCGCTGGCTTCCATTCTTAGCTTGTGCCCAAACTAGTGCCACAGCAACCCAATTTCACATAGCTTGCTGGCTAATTCCAGGACTTTCCTCTTCTTGTCGTGTCCTTAAACGTCCCTTTCCACTTCTGCAGATCTCAGTTTCGGTTAAAAAGCCAGGGAAAATTGCAGTGCACCTCTGGAAGTAACAAGCAAAAACACTCAAGCAAAGAATTTTCTATTTTTATATCCATTCCAGATGAAAGGCCATCAACCTAATATTTCCACTAAAATGAAACTTCTACCTCCACTCAAGTACATTTGGAAATTTATGTTTTTCTTGAATTTTCAGATACCTTTTTCAAAAGCTTCATTTTATGGAAATCTACCCATTTGTCTAGTCCCCATACTTACTGAAGAATGTGGATTTACATTGTCACAGGCAATATTAGAAAAATATTCTCTCAACTGATCATATGCCACACACGTATGACCAGTAATTAGCAGCCCCCTCTTCCACCCCAAAAACACCTGTCTTGGTTTATTGCCAGCCTCTTTAGAGCCACAGAATCATTGTTACCTTAATCTTGATTCTCCTTTGTTGCATTAACATGCTTATTTAGGTCTTTTTAAAAGTTTATAAAGCCCTGAGCATTTCTGGACAGACAGGTGAAAAGGAAAGTCAAGATGCCAACATTACCTTTAAAAGGTCAGTCTACCTTATAGCAAGTGGCTAGATTTTCAATTAACAAAATGCTAACTACAAGAAGAGTTTCTGCAAAAATCATACTTTTTACTCAAGGGAGTGTGAGAAAAGTAAAAGCAGTTGCTTCTTGTTTTGTTTTTGTTTTCCCACGTTGTACTTTTCCATCCCTGCTGTCCAAGGAGAACCATCCAGTTTCTTTAAGAGTCGTGGGACACATCTTTGTATCGTGTCTCTTGTAAAGGGAAGGTTGACATTTGGGAACAGTGGAGACCATTTTAATCTAAGTATTCCACAGACCATTTATTGTGCTTTACATTTTATAAAGGTCATAATAACTTTAAAGAATGTGCACAGGCCCAGTGCAAACAAGTAAAAGGATTGTAGAATTCAAAAAATTTTATTTCAAGTTTTTTGCACATCAAAGGAAATCACCAACAGAGAAAAAAGAAAACCCACGAACTGGGAAAAAAAGTTAGACAACTGTTCATCAGACAAAGAACTTCTATTGAGAACATATAAAGAACTTTTAAAAATCAGTGCCCACAAATTCAAAGACCCAATCCAAAAATGGGCATCTGAGATAAATACATACTTCTCAGATGAAGAAATACAAATGGCAAATAAATACATGAAAGTTCAACACCATTAGTCATTGGAGAAATGCAAATTAAAACAACACTGAAATTCCATCTTACCCCAGAAAGAATGGCTATCATCAAGAAATCAACCAATAACAAATGCAAGAGAGGCTGTGGGGAGAAAGGAACCCTTCTCCACTGCTAGTGGGAGTGCAACCACTGTGCAACCACTGTGGAAATCAGTCTGGAGATTCCTCAGTAAAGTAGGACTAGAAGTCACATTCAACTCAGCTATTAACCTTCTGGGTATTTTTCCAGAAGAACTGAAAACATCATACCACAGCGATGTATATGCACCCATGTTTATAGCAGTGCAATTTGTCATAGCTAAATCTTGTAAACAACTCAAATTCCCATCAACTGAAGAATGAATAAAAAGATATGGTATTTTTATATAATGGAGTACTACTCAGCTATCAAGAAAGATAAACTCGAGGCTTTTATAGGTAAATGGATGCAACTAGAGACCATACTGATAAGTGAAATAAATCAGACCCACATTGTTGCGGTTGATACGTTGTGTCAACTTGGGGAGTCTGGAGGTTTGGCTGAGTAACTTAGCAGTTGTACATCTTGGGGTGAAAAGGACATGCCCTTACCCTTCTGGGATGTTGTTTATTGTGTTAATTTGGGAAATTTAAAGGTTAACTATGTGACAGCAGGAAGCCAGGGTACTTACTTTGTATACATCCTGAGCCTGTGGAAGAGGAGGGCATGGAGACTGTGTGAGAGCTATGGGGGTAGGCTGTTTACAAGGTAACGGATAGAAAGAGGCTGCTTGCCTGCCATTCATCCGCTTTTGTTCTGGTTGTTTTTGCTGTGCTCTGCTGCCATGAAGTTTGCCCTCTGCCATGTGCCAATCTGCCTCTGAAGCAGCCCAATATGGACTGAAACCTCCACAAACTGTAAGCTAAATAAACCTTTCCTTTCTTCATTTTGGGTGTTGGGTATTTTGTCTCAGCAATGAAAGAAAAGTAACCAAGACACACATGTATCAACATCATCTTGTCTCCCTAATGTAAGAACCTGAAAGAGTAAATAAAAAATCTGAAAGTTGCAACAGATATTGTGAAAGGCAAAGAAACTGCTTAAAAGGAAAGAACAACTGGGATGAGGGAAGGGAGAAAGGAAATTATATATGTATTTATAGTAATAATTTCTACTGGTTTATTGAAAGGAACAGTTAATGCTTAATTTTTCGACCAATTTTGCATGCTTATATCTGGTAATTTCAACAACTACGTTGAAGACAACAATATGCAATGTAACAATCATTTTTTAATTGATATCATCTTGTTTTCTGAAAGTCTGCATTGTTTCCAATGTTTTTTGTTCTTTAAAATAAAGAAAAATTATTTCAAAACTTGGAATTTGAATAGAAAATGTCACTTGCCATAAACAAGTTTTGCTTTAATGAAGACAGCCATGCCTGGGCTCATGCTTCAACTTAGCATGATTTGGCAAGAAAAAGAAACATCCTGTTGTTCATATCAATGAAAACATTTCAACGACAAGCTCTGTTCCTCTTTATGGTATTTATATATCTTGTGCCGTTACTCATGCACCAGTTCATTACTCCTAACGCTCTACTTGCGCATGTGTCTATTTCCTATGCCTTTTTAAAATCACCCCAGGAACCATGTACCTGTATGACACTGTTTACTACTTCTTGTCACTGCCATGAAAACTCAAAATCAACTATTGTTAGAATTATTTCTCCTGAAAGCTACATAGAAGTCTTGAAGTAACTAACACTTCAAATGAAAGAAAAACACTCATTTTTGAGGCCTTTTCACTTACTGTATTATTTTTTATATTAAAGAGACAAAAATACATAATTTCAAAACAAGACAATGGGAAATTAACAATGATTGGTTTATTACATATTGTTATCCTCCAAGCAGCCACTCAGGTTCCCAGGTCCAGGCATGCGCAACTGATCAAACAGTATGAGCACTAACCGACCCTTTCAATGAACCAATAGGAATCAGTAGTGCAGTTACCTTAGCTCTCTTGTGTATATATATATCCTTTTTTACTTCCTCCTTTTCTCCTTTGCCCCACCCCAGTTGGTCTTTCCTTTTGAGCAGTACCTTTCCCTTTCACTTATCTATTGTACCTTTTGGATCTTATTTGCTTTTTCGGTTTCTTACATTAGAGAGACAATATAATGAAGGTCTTCGCATTATTTTAGCAGTAGTGGTAAAGACTGCTTTCCAATATGCATCATGAATAAAGTGCTTTCCAATATAGTATTTATTGCACAGTAATTTCACATATAAATCTATGCAAAACCATAAAGATGCAAATAATTTGAAGGAAGGGGCATCATGGTGGCACATACCCCACTGCCAACATGTTCAGCTTTAGTACGTCCTGCACTGCCCTACGACTTGTAGCCTTTTTCACATCATATGACCTGCTGCGACATGCCAGGGTGGAAGAACTAATCATGATTCTTTATTCATAAGACAGAAAATAACACTGAAATAATCTTTCCCACCAGAGCCCACGTAAATACTATCAAATTCAATATTTATCTGAGTTGCTGATTTGAGAAATTTAGCATCTGAAGCTTCTACTGATCAAGCAACTAAGTAAAATAAAGGCTCATAGCTCAGTCGCTTGATCTTAAATATTTTTTATTTCATCTATAACCAAAAAGAAAAATCCAACAGGTTGATTTCTATGTCCATAAAGCAAGTCAATTACTTTGATTTGTGAAGTATTTTTCAAAATATTGATCATGTTATAAAAAACAAGCACATGAAGGCAAATAGAAATGTAACCCAACAAAATGTTCAGCACTCAACGCTTTCAAATCTTAAGACTGATGTGGATTGTATAAGCCAGTGGCTTTCTAGTCTGGGCCCTCAAAACACCTGAGCATCTACAGAAGTATCTTAGATAATATCAACAAGTATCTTAATAATATCAACAAGTGGAGGGGAAGGGCACATAGTATCAGGTAAGACCATAAATCTATCTCATTGTATAAAATCCTTTTATTCCTATTTGTCTTTTAGTTATTAATTAATTACAATAAATCCCATGGCAATTAATAGGGATGAAATTAAGCTTGACCCAAGACAGGTATTGAAAATGCGTGGCAGACTCAAGAGTCAAAAACTCTAAAATATTATCGGGTGTCACTTTAACCTTCTAAGACATATGTAATATAGAGTTCATATAATTTTTATATAACGTGTAAAATATATGTAAAATATAATATATAAATTTATTTACATAATTTTAAATCTGCCTTCATATAGCAGAATATGTAGTGTTTGGTTATTCTTTCTGAAGATAAACTATGGCTTAATCAGGCAAGGATTTTTCCCTACAAAGATTTGTTCCTAAAAAGATTTTTCACTTACTCAGAGAGTAATTTCCTGATACTTAGATGATGCAGTGATATCATGTTAGACTTCCCTCAACTGGCAAGAGGAAATCTGACTTGAATAATAGAATGATGCTTTCTTCTCAGACCTCATACAATTCAGTGTGTTCAAAACACAATTCACAATTCAGTCACTAATTCAGCCACTCTTCTACCCCAGCCTTACTGAAATCCTACTAAACTACTCATATGAACAGCTCCTGGACCATGAGATATAAGAGATAGCTTCCTTCAAAGAAGGTCTAACTCAAGGGATTATCTGTGCACTTTCCCAAACCTCTCCATGAGAATTATCAGGAGACACACAGGTGGCTCTTAGGCAACTAAAATCTATTTTCTCAACCTATTTCCAAAATAATGGCCCTAAAGACATGATTTTAGGAACAGTCTACTTAGAATCTTTTTATCTCTTTTCTGAGATAATAAGCAGAGGGGTTAATGTGACGGGGCTATTCTCAAGTATGACTTTGAGATTAGAAACTATTCTACTTTTGTTATTTTGTTGAATGGCAGAATCCTTTTTGGTCTAATCTGGTCTATCTAATATTTAAGAGTTCTGAGTCGGGGGGAGCAAGGGTGAGGCAGAGGGAGAAGGAGAAAGAGAGAGACACCAGCCTCATTCTCAGATTTTAAAGAGAAATCTTTCACTGGACTGACAGTGGCTAATCTCTGCTTCTCTTACGTGAAGGCTTAGTTCTCTATAGAGAAATCTAAGCAGCACAAAGGAGGCTACTTCACAGGCAGGAGACAGGCTTCTCCATCTATGCAGATTCCTCCTTCAGACAGGGCCCCAAAGAGGAGGCTTCTGTTCTCTTTAGACAGCCTTCTCACCTCTTCCAGCCTGGGTTTCTTGAAATTACTTCTGATGACCTGAATGTCCGGTATGGTCCTGCTCTTGTCACAGATTTACAACAGACATAGTTAAAAACATTCTTTCCCCAAAGATCAATTTTCCAGGGTTTGCTGTGTGAAACCAAGAAGAAAATACTTTGTCAAATTCAGGTGTGGACATGATCAAATGGTGCTGACTGGAAGCCCATGTGACAATAACCAACTTAGAAACACCTGGAGCATTGCCATTACACCTAGATCTGGCACCAAATTTGTAATGAGAAACCAAATCACAGGCTCTAAAGAATTAGTAGGTCCTGGATTTTAAGACACAAACCAGATTCATGTTACTTTATTTCAATTGTCCTTAAATGAATCCAAATACATGTTTTCAATATACTCTTTTTAGAAGAGTACACAGTACAATTTTCAGGATGAAAAGATAGACATCATCTCATTTTCATTTCATAACTGTAATTATGTTTATCATTGTAATAATGCTGAGATATATCAATAGCATATATTAAAATAGAAGAAAATTTTAGGAACAAATAAATTCATTTCACACCTTCTATAGCACTAACTACATAATCTAAAAACCTTGAAGGCATAAAATAAAAGTTTTTGTCTGCCTCCTGGGTGACAATGAGTTCATGTAGGAGAAAAACCATGAAATCATTCACTCCCATAGTGCAGCTTCAACTTAGCTAAATTTCAGAGGAAGTCTAAAGAAAACACTCTATAACTGTCACGCTGAACATGATAAACTTGTTTCTGAGTAGAAATAACTGGCCTCTGGGATGTAAAAGACCCAGTGGTCCACACAATGAGAAAGACACAGCCTGAACTTGGTTCCCCTCCATCTCCCGCTTCTTCATGAAATCAAAATTATCTGGAGCTGTTAAGCTCGCCTTTACACAGGAAGTTTCACGTGCCCTGGAGGAGGCTGGTTCTACTCCCTGCTTCTTAGTTTCAAACCTCTTGCCAATAATTCATTCAGGAAGGGCAGTGAAATTTCAGTAGTAGCTGGAGAATGTTTTACTGAGATACTCTAGGAGAATTCCTTCTGACTCTTTTGAGGAGCTATCTAAGGCATCTCCCCACTCATTCTCTGAACACTACTGGGCATGGGTGTAAAGCCATCATGTCTAAGACATCTCACTGGCCTGAGGAGGAAGTCATATGGATGCAAGAACGCCTTGGAAATAAAAATAAAGATAAAATTACAGACCTCCAGACAATACCTTGTAGACACATAACCCAGAAGGTTAGCCAATAGTTTTACTGTTATTTAATTTGAGTTGTGTTTCTATTACTTACAATTCAAAGAATGCTATCAGATGCAAAGGTTTAAGGTTAGGTCCACTTTCCCACAATTACTAAAATGTGCACCTTTAGTCATTACTAAAAAAATTTTTTGTAATTTAAAATAGTCATCACTTTTTGTTAAAATATGAACTTCAAAGAGCACGTGTTTAAATGGACTGTTTGGATGTATTAAGATGTGTCTCTGGACTAAAATCTTTGTATGTTACTATTACCTATTTTCAAGACCATGTCAGATTAATTATCACCCAGAGAAAAGAAACACTTCATTAATTAAATATAGGTGGTGTCTGAGCACCGACACAGTTTCAGTACTTTGTATTACACTGTAAGTTTCAAGAATATTTATCATGTTCTCAGTACTAGTCTGACAATGCAATATAGTAATGAACCAGATGCACAGAAACTCTTGTTCTTCTAGAGCTTGTATTCTGAAAGGAGAAACAGTCTGTGAAGTATTTGTAAAATATATAGGGTGCCAGCTTGTGATAAGGGTTAAGAAATGAAATCATACAGGAACAGAATACAGATCTGAGGATGAGAAAGAGGTAACTTCTAAAAGAGAGTCAGGAGGGGACTCACTTCTCCTTAGGCTTTGAGCAAAACCTTGCAGGAAGTTAGGGTACAAGAAAGAGGAGGTTATTGGGGTGAGCAGCACAGGCAGAAAAGAGTAAGTGACATGCCCTGAGGTGGAGGCAGAAGCCTGCCTTTCCTGTCCTAGGAAGAGCAAGAAATGCAACAAGTTGAGGGCGGAAGGATGAAATGGAAAGAACATGCGCCTACTAACACAGAGCGGAGGGGAGGCCGGGCAAGGCGGGAGTGTGCAAGCCACTGGATGTCCGGCTGTGGGTTTATTTTGAAATAGAGTAACAGGAAATGTTGATGGATGGAGAATGGGGTGTAAGAGAAATAGATGTGTCAAAGATGCTCAAAGGCTTTTGGCCCGGGTTGCTGGAACCATGGTGTTGGCATTAACTTAGCAAAAAGGTTAGAGCTGCATAAATTCCCTTGGTCCTGGCTGAGGGCTGGGGCTGGGGCATCAGAATTTGGCCTGGGACTTGACAAATTTGTACCACACATTGGAGACCTAAATGGAGATGTGAAGAAATCTGTTAACTTTAGGTTCAGAAGGAGCTCCAGAATTCAAGTTTAAATTTAAAAATTCTAAATGTATAGTTGATACTTAAAATCATGAAGCTATCTCGGGAGTAGAGGTAGATCGTAAGAACAAGAGAGGCTGAGGAGAGCTGGGTGCCGGAGGAGATCCGCGCAGAGCGCTGCGGCTCGGCCGAGTCCACGTACCCCTGAGGGCGATCGGGGCAGGACGGACACAGGTGGCTGCGGCCAGGAATTTTTGGCGGCAGCGGAGCAGGGCGGTCTCAGAGACCGCGCTGCTCGGGCAGACTGAGCTAAGCTGGGCACTGGACCTGGGTCCCACTCAGATCCCCGCACCCACAGACAGCGCCATCCTCGGACGGAGAGCGGGCACTGCGGTGGCTGCGGTCAGCGGCTCCTGCGAGAACGAGAACGCCGAGGAAGCGCAGAAGCACCGGGGAGCGGCGCGTCGCGGGAGAGGCACGACATATTAGCAATTTGGGGATCTCCTGCTGCAAGATCCCAGGGTGAGTTGATTGGGCACCCTGACTGGTTTTCTGAGTCAGGGAGAAGCTCTGCCCAGCGAGGGACACCCGAGCAGCACTACTGACTGCATGGACCCTGGATGGAAAAGCTGGCTGGGCGCCCCGACCAGTTTTGTGAGTGGGGGAGGAGCTCCACCCAGGGAGGAACACCTGAGCGACCCCCTGCCAGCACGGTCCCTGGGAAGGCGAGCTGTTTATGTGCCCCAGCCAGGTCTCTGGGTAGCGAGTAGCTCGGCACACAAAGCAACATATGAGCAGCCTATTGAGTAGAACTGTCAGCAGAAAGCTTAAGAGACATTCTCCTGAAGAGAAGGAGTCATTAGAGCAGCCTTTGCAACAGACCTTTGCCTGGTGAACTGCCTGGGTAATTTATTTCTCAACATTTTGAATCTGATACCCAAAAATGGGAAGACAGAAGAACAAAACACAGTCTCAGAACTCAACCCCACCCAGAACAAGTCCTGAATGCAAGGACAAAGGGGAACTAGGAAACCACATACCTGCAAATTCTGAAGCGATCACTTCCGAAACACTGAAACAACTCCAACAGACCATAGAAGAGCTTAAAGCAGAAATAAGCCACATACCTGCAATAATCTCTCAGACAAAAAATGAACTGAAAACTATAATGGAAGAAATGTTCCATAAACATAGAGAAAAAATGAATAAAAGATTAGAAGAAAGTAGGAAACAAATGGAAACGTTACAACAGCAATTTAAGAATGAATTACCAAGAATGAAACAGGTCCAAAGAGATTTCCAGGATTTGAAAACTTCCACTGAAAGCTTGCAAAACCGCTTAAATGAAACCGAAGATAGAATTTCAGACCTTGAAGACAGCATGGCAGCCTATGAGCATGAAAGGAAGGATCTCATAAAAGCATCAAAGACTCAAGAAAAATCAATCCAACAGCTGCAAGATGAGGCAAAACGAAATAATATTCAAGTTATAGGAGTCAGTGAAACAGCAGGAGACCACACAAATGATATAAAAAGAATATTAACTGAAATAATAACAGAAAATTTTCCAAACAAGGTAAAAGATACTGAAGTACAGTTAATTGAGTCATATAGAACCCCAACGATCCATAATCCAAAGAAAACCACACACAGACATATAATAGTCAAGATCCCAGATATCCAGCAAAAGAACACAATATTAAAAGCTGCTAGAGAAAAGAAACAGATCACCTATAAAGGAAAGCCCATCAGAATCACAGCAGACTTCTCAATGGAAACCATGAAATCAAGAAGAGCTTGGAATGAGATATTGCAGATTCTGAGACAAAACAACTTCCAACCCATACTGATGTATCCTGCAAAACTGTCCTTCAAGTTCGATTGAGAAATAAAAAATTTCCATGACAAAGAACAACTGAAGAACTTCATGAGTGCCAAACCAGCACTGCAAAAAGCACTAAAAGATATTCTAGACAGAGAAAAAAGAGACCACAATCCCAAGAACAACGATATAAACAACTCCTTACACAGAATAAGTAAGTAAACATTCAGGAAAAGAAGGAAAACAACAACATGTAAATTACATGACTAGAATAAGCCAACATATAACCATTATAACCATTAATGTAAATGGCCTCAATTCACCAGTCAAAAGGAAAAGATTGGCAGAGTGGATTAAGGAACACAATCCAACGATATGCTGCATACAGGAAACATATTTTACTCAAAAGGAAATCCACAGGCTGAAAGTTAAAGGATGGAAAACAACTCTCCATGCAACAGGTCCCCAGAAAAAACCAGGGGTAGCTATTATGTTTGCAGACAAGGTAAACTTCATACCAAAAACAATCAAAAGAGATAAAGAAGGCCATTACATGCTAGTTAGGGGAAAGCTACAAGAGGAAGAGATAACAATCCTAAACATTTATGCACCAAACAATGGAGTGCCAAACTTTACAACTCAGGTCTTAACAAATGAGAAAAATCAACTAACTAATAACACTATTTTAATGGGGGACCTAAACTCCCCTCTGATGCAGAGACAGGTCAACTGGACAGAAACTCAGCAAAGAAATAACAGACCTGAACCAAAAGTGTGAACAAATGGATTTAGTAGATGTATACAGAGTGTTCCACCCCACAACATCAGAATACACGTTTTTCTCAGCTGCACATGGGTCTTTCTCTAAAATTGACCACATTCTAGCCCATAGAGCATATCTACCTAAATGCAAAAGAACTGAAGTTATCCCATGCATATTATCTGATCACAGTGCAATGAAACTGGAAATTAATGACAAAGGGAACTCCAAAAACCGCATAAACACTTGGAAATTAAACAACAACCTCCTGAGTAACAAATGGGTCACACAAGAAGTTAAAGAAGAAATTTAAAAATACCTACAAATAAATGAAAATGGAAGTACAACCTATCGGAATCTGTGGGATGCAATGAAGGCAGTCCTCAGAGGGAAATTTAGAGCAATAAACTCATATATAAAGAAAATAGAAAGACAGGAAATAAATAGCCTAATGCTACAACTCAAACTCTTAGAAAAAGAGCAACAAACCAAACCAAAAGCCCAAAGAAGGGAGGAGAATATAAAACTCAGGGCAGAAATTAATGCAACTGAGATGAAGAAAACTCTACAAAAAATAAGTGAATCAAAGAGTTGGTTCTTCGAAAGAATAAATAGAATTGATAAACCCCTAGCCAACCTTATCAAAAAAAGAAGGGAAAGAACTCAAATTCATGCAATAAGGAATGAAGAGGATGAAATCACCATAGATCCCACAGAAATCCAAGAGATCATTAATACCTACTTTGAAAATCTTTACTCCCATAGGATAGAAAATTCAGAAGAAATGGACAGATTCCTGGAAATGAACAAATTACCAAAATTGAGACAGGAAGACTCAAAAATCCTGAACAACCCAATATCAATTAACGAGATTGAAGATGTCATAAAAAACTTACCAACTAAGAAAATCCCAGGCCCTGATGGATTCACAGCAGAATTCTACAAAACATTCAGAGAAGATCTAATACCAACACTCCTCAAACTCTTCAATGAAATCAAAAAGGAAGCAACTCTCCCTAACACGTTTTGGGAGGCAAGTATTATACTGATTCAAAACCAGAGAAGGACCCAACCAAGAAAGAGAACTATAGGCCAATCTCTCTAATGAACATAGATGCAAAGATACTCAACAAAATACTTGCAAATAGAATACAGCGAATCATAAGGAAAATTATACACCATGATCAGGTAGGATTTATTCCAGGAATGCAGGGATGGTTCAATATTCGCAAATCAATTAATGTAATACATCATATCAACGCAGCCAAAGACAAAAACCACATGATCATCTCGATAGATGCAGAAAAGGCTTTCGACAAAGTCCAACATGCATTCATGTTAAAAATCTTAGAAAAAATAGGAATAGATGGCATCTACCTCAATCTGATCAAAGCCATCTATGACAAACCAACAGCCAACATCATACTAAATGGACAAAAACTGAAAACTTTCACTTTAAAGTCAGGAATAAGACAAGGATGTCCATTGTCACCGCTCCTATTCAACATAGTCCTGGAAGCATTAGCCAGAGCAATTAGACAAGAGAGAGAAATAAAAGGAATAAGGATAGGAAAGAAGTCAAACTATCACTATTTGTAGATGACATGATACTATACATGGAGGACCCCAAAAACTCCACAAGAAAACTCCTGGAATTAATTGACAAATTCAGCAGCGTAGTTGGATACAAAGTCAACACCCAAAAATCAATAGCATTCCTATACACAAACAACAAACAGACTGAGAGAGATATTGAGGAAACCATACCCTTTACAATAGCATCCAAGAAATTAAAATACTTAGGAATCAATCTAACAAAGAATGTGAAAGATTTATTCAGTGAAAACTACAAGACTCTGAAAAAGGAGATCGAAGAGGATTTCAATAAATGGAAAAACATCCCCTGCTCATGGTTAGGAAGAACCAACATTGTGAAAATGGCCATACTACCAAAACTGTTGTACAGATTCAATGCAATTCCCATTAAACTACCATTAGCATACCTCACAGATCTAGAGAAAATATGCCTTAATTTCATCTGGAACCAGAAGAGACCCAGAATAGCAAAAGCAATCATGGGCAACAAGGACAAGTCAGGTGGAATCACAATCCCTGACCTGAAATTATACTACAAAGCTACTGTAATAAAATTAACCTGGTACTGGTTAAAAAACAGACCTGAGGATCAATGGAACAGACTGGAAGATGCAACCACAATGAAAAACACACTCAGCCACTTAATATTTCACAAAGGAGCCAACCAAACTCACTGGAAAAAGGATGACCTGTTTAATAAATGGTGCTGGAAAAACTGGCTTGCCTCTTGCCGAAAACTGAAAATAGACCCCAGTCTATCACCATGCACCAAACTCAGGTCAAAATGGATCGCAGATCTCAATATTAAAACATAAACTCTAAATCTATTGGAAGAGAAAGTGGGTAAAAATCTTGAAGACATAGGAGTAGGCAGAGAGTTCATGAACAAAAATGAAACAGCAAGGGAAACACTTCAAAGAATCAATAACTGGGACCTCATCCTGCTGAAAAGTTTTTGTACATCTAAAGAAATCACCAACAAAGTAAAAAGAAAACCCACAAATTGGGAAAAAAAAAATCCTAGCTGGCTGTCCCTCAGACAAAGGTCTTCTATCTAGAACATACAAAGAATTAAAAAACATGTACCTATCCAAATTCAAAGACCCAATCCAGAAATGGGCATCTGAGATGAATACACACTTCTCAGACAAAGAAGTACAAATGGCGAATAAATATATGAGAAAATGTTCCACATCCTTAGTCATCCGAAAAATGCAAATAAAAACAACACTGAGATTCCATCTCACCCCAGTAAGAATGGCCAGTATGAAAAAATCCAATAACAAATGCTGGCCAGGCTGTGGAGAAATAGGGACTCTATTACACTGCTAGTGGGAATGCAGACTGGTGCAACTGCTGTGGAGAGCAGTTTGGAGATTCCTTAGCAAACTAGGTCTAGAGGTTCCATTCAAACCAGCTACTCCCCTTCTGGGTATTTTCCCAGAAGATCTGAAAGCATCATATCACTCTGATATATGTGCACCCATGTTTATAGCAGCACAATTTGTAATAGCTAGGTTGTGGAAGCAACCCAAATGTCCATCCACAGAAGACTGGATTAAAAAACTGTAGCATTTTTATACAATGGAATATTATTCAGCTATAAAGATGGACAGATATGGAGCCTTTGTAGGCAAATGGTCAAAATTAGATAACATACTCATAGGTGAAATAAATCAGAGGTACATGTGCAGGCAATGTATTGTGTCAATGGTGTAAGTACCTGGGGGTGGGAACATAAACTAAGAGTTATGAAGGAAATGTGTTCAAAAGTAAAGAACAGAGGGGACGAGGGAAAGGAGAAAAGAATGAGGTAAAAATTTATGTATGTATGTATGTATCTATGTATATACATGTATGCGGGATGGCTGGCATGGTTCTACTATTGATTTATGTCATTGAATGGTAGGGAATAGTTGATGACTGATTGTTTGATCAATCTTGTATGTCTTTATGTGTTCTCCGGTGCATACATTTTGAAGATATCAATATGAAAAGCAACAACTATTGTTGGTTTTCTATTGCTTTGTCTATAATTCAATTATGATTATAAGTTTATTGAGCGACTTTGTGTCTCTTTGTTAATGCTTTTCTTTTTTTTTTCTCTTCCTTTTTCTGTTGTAGTTGATGTACTTCTTTTTGCTTTCACACTATAAAAAGAAGTTGTACTACTGACTTAGGTCACTTTATTGTAGGGAATAGGTGATGATTAATTGTCTGATCAATTTTGCATGTCTATACCTATTTTCCTGAATATACACTTAGAAGTTATCAATATGTAATGCAACAACCATTGATGATTCCCGTCGCCTTATCTGTCACTCAGATTCGATTGTACTATTCTTATGCTACTTTGTGTACGTTTGTTAATATCTTTTTGGGGTTTTTTTAATTATACTTTTAAAATTAAAGAAAAAGGAGAGGCTGAGTGCACACTTAGCCTGTGCAAGGCCCTGGGTTTAAACCCCAGCACTAAAAGAAAAAAAAATGAATAAATAAGAGATGCGAGCACTGAGCTCTGGGAAAATGCACTGCAGGAGAAGCATACTTATCCCGAGAGGAGGATCTCAGGAAAAGCTGGCGCCATGGAGAGAGATCCCCATTTCCGGTGAGCCCAGAGACTGAGGAACAGAGACAAAGGAGATGGAACACACGCCTGACGGATCTCCCCTGCACAGAGCATGTTAACAGGATCTCTCCCTTTCAGTGAGGGTTTGATTTTGCAAATAGACCCATTAGCTGCAAGTGACAGAAAGCTCAGACTCAAGCTGAAATAAATGATGACTAGTTCGTATGACAGAGACACTAAAAGAAAAACAACCCCGGGGGCAAAGTACAAGGCTCACCTCCTCCCCTGCGATTCTCCTGTCCCTGCCTGTGCCCTACGCGGACTCAAGAGCCAGGAAACTACCAAGACAGGCACAGCTGCTCCTCCTCACAGCAGGAGCCAAACAACAGGTCGTACCCTCCTGCACCTTAGAGTTTAAAAGAATAGTCCAACGTGGTGGGGGCTACAGAAGAGACAGCGTGATCGGAAGGAAGTGATTCATATATGAGGTCCGGTGATGCCCTCGAGCTCATTAAACAGAACACATTTCTCAAGAACTTTGATTGCCCTTCGTGCTTCTATTTTTAGCCTGTATGAACAACTGCTCCCCTAAGGATATGAACACATCCTTCCAAATTCATTTTCTCAGTTTTCTCCTCCACGAACCTACATCTTTTTGCTCAAATTTGAACCAATTGCTTTGTGGGCCTGTTTGTTGCCCAGCTATAATCATACGAAAGTACTTTGTTGTACAGATAGACAGACACACACACACACATATATGGTGTTTCTTGGATCTCGTGGAAACTCTTCCTAACTCAAATAGGATGTTTCTTTATATTTTATTGGCTAACCTAGATCCTATGCTCACCTCAGCACCAACCACATCAGGAGAGAGGATGGCCGTCACTAGATGGTAGGTAGGTTCCCTCTCTGAGGAGCTGATGTCCAGGAAAATCAAGATTTCGTTGTCAAGAAGGAGAAACTAGACGCTGGGTGTGCAGCCAACGCTCTCTGTTGCAGTGACGGGGTAAAAGGTTTATGTAAACAAAAGAAAGGAGCCACAACTTGTGGAAAGAAAGAAACACAGCTGCAGAAATTACCCAGCCTTTTATTTTATTCTACAAGTTCTAGACTTATGAAATACAGACTGATAAGATTAATTAGGATTGTTAGATCACGTTTACTCATGTTTTGACTTAAAAATTCTTTTGATAAAACCACGTGAATTTCCATAAAATATTGATGCTCTATTTTGAGAAATCTTTAGTATTTAATGGCTACCACGTTAGGACGTCAGCTGGTTGGTATAATATTTTACATATGACAGTAATGATAGGTTTCAGAATACCAATTACTTTAAACCTAGAGACCATTTGATTCTTAAAACATCATTTAATGGAGCTACTGCTGAAGTGAGAGTCTGAACAAAGCCAGATTAATGGTAGATTAGGTAAATGGTGATGATGTCAGTCCCAGAGGAAGCTTATAATTTATTGTGTGTCTATTTCTCTCTTTCTAAGTGGGAAAATTCTAAATTGATGCTTACAAAAGCCACAAGTCATCCCTGCACATCGCTTCTTTTCTCATCAACCACATGTTCTGGATCCTGTACAATCTGACCTTTATTCCCTTCCGTTGCCTCTAATTGGGCCTCTGTTGCATTGATTGCTTTTAAGAAACTTATTTTAAGAAGGCAGAAAAACACTCCATGCTCTGCAGGTACAGAATTGTCACTTAAATAGGAAAACTTTTCTCTCATGCAAAAATCAAGTTTCTAAAAAGATATACAGACATAATGTGGTTCAATTCATTCCCTTTGCCCCTGGCTAAGTCATGACTAAATATGATGCCTCAGCCCTTAACAACTGATAGTCCACTGATCTAAAAAATATCCCCACTATTAATTTTCTGCTGGACCAAGTTAAGAGCTTGTCTGTTCTTATGTGCTACTGATTTATATGTGGCACTTGTTTCTCTGATTTTCATTAGTGTTGTTTTGTTAATAAAAAGACCATCCATAAATAAGATTATCATTACTTATGCTAATGATCGAGGCTATCTAGTAATGAGGCTAGCACATAATATACCAGAGTTCTTTCTCTCAGAGAAAAATATCTCCTACTCGTTTTAACTTTGATTTTACATATTCATCTCTTCTCAATTCTTTAAAGATAATTCTGGATTAATTATCAGGCTGTATCAAGCAGAAGTTATGAAAATCCTTTTCAAGGCAAAAATGGATGAATGGGTTGATTCTTCAAGAACTAGTCACTTGAACCTGTTCTTTCATATTGACAATAGCCTTCTCAAGGTCAGAGTTGGTATCATTTATAAAAATAATTCTATCATTTTTCTTTAGAAGTGTGAACTAAAGAGTGGAAGCCAGTTTCTGAGAGAAGCTATTGCCACCTGATAACATAGCTTAGGGACAATGATAGGAAAACATTAATTAAAATCTTAGATAATGAACAATTTGCCATCTTTCCCAAACCTTCCCCACTGCAAGGAGTTCTGATTGACAATGGATGAATCACCACAGAGCCCAAGCTGGTGAAGTATACTGAGGACCGCTTTTGACATCCTATATCACACATGTTCTTGGACGTAATGACTCATGTTCTATTGATGAAGAAATAGTTATGATTATATAGGGCCCCAATACACTGGTCATGGTCCAAATCTTTGAACTTAAAATTTAACCAAACTACAATTTATCATACTACATGGTGCTAATGAGATCACACTGTGTACAATAGAAGGGTTTCTGAGGTATGACGTCCCATCCAGACTGTGGCACTCGGGAAAGCAAGTATCTCAGACAAACTCTCTGCCAACTGTGATAAGAGATTCTGCCCTTTGAAATAAAAGCAGTTGTCTAGTGTGGGTTAGAAAAGTTGCTTTTCCCGAACAGTGCCAACCAGACCATCTGTCACTCTGTGGACAGGCCATTCTCTGTCCTTCCCTGTCACATTAGCTGTGTCTCATCTTGGTGGCTGCTGGCTGCAGCTCCAGCTGCTACCCTCACCGTAGCCTGTCCCAGCCTTAGAGAGAATCAGTGCAACCATCAGAGGCTGAAAAGAGGGATAATGTGAACAGTTCATTGGCGAACCATGTCTGCAGCACAGGAGTGAGGAGCCGAGAGGAAGATCTCAGTGAAAGGACCCCCAGATATTTATAACATAGTGAAGAATGAAGTGGTGACAAAGACTGAATATGTCGGTCAAGTCTACCCCACTTTCCACACTGTCTTCCTCTTAGATTTGCTGTAACATATGCAGTCTCTCAAGAACGTTACAGGCCTGTCAACTCTTCTTAGCTCCTTCCCTTCCAGTCTTCTGTTTCTCAGCTCAAGTCCAGCCAGTGGCTCTTGGAGGTACCATCCAGCTGTCACCCTGGGAATATGCTTCCTTCCTCTGCTGAGTGGGACCAGCTTTCTTTGCTTTATGATGTCCTCGCTCCATGTACTCCTCATTTGCTAGTCTGGATCATCATTAAGGAAACTACTACGCAAGACCTGGGACTTAGGAACTATGGCAGAGAAACTCTCTGAGCCTTTGACTCTTTGGGGATGTTGCTATCTTGTCAAACACTCCGTTGAAAAGATTGGGTGAGCAGAGTATAGTGGCACACACCTGTAATCTGAGCACTGGGTATGGCCAAGACAAGAGGATCACAAGTTCGAGCCTGGTCTGGGCAAGTTAGTGACTAAGTGAGACTTTGTCTCAAAATAAAAAGTAAAAAGGGGTTATGGAGGTAGCTCAGTAGGAACAACCTGGGTTTTCCCCAACAATCTCAAAAAGGGGGAAAATTGACTGAGTATAGAAATATCATTTTCCTTCAGGTGTTTGAAACCATGGCCCCATTGTCCTCCAGCACAAAATCTATCAAGAAGTCAGATCCAGTACCAACTCATGAGGCTCTTTTCCTCTTCCCTTAGGATTGTTTGAGATGTTTACTTTGCTCTCGATAGAACTCAAAGTTTTAACCTTACTCAATCCCCTCCTTGACTTAAGAATTATGATAGAAAATCCATTTCAAGTAAACGCAGAGACTCCTAATCTCTTCAAAATTGTGCTAGAATGACTCAGCTTCTGCATAATACAGCAAGTCACCACAGATCCATATCATAGCACCTTCTGGCACTGAAAAGAAATAGAATTTCTGAGTTACATTTTCAAAATTATGTGTCATAGGCAGAATTTTGCTTACTCATGTATCCAATCCTTTGGCAAAAGGTTGTTTCCTAAATCAACCAACAAATACCTAGCATACTTTACAACTTGCTAGAAGTTTATATAATCTTGATAACAACCTTATGGGTAACCTTATGTTATTGTTTTCATTTTTTAAAAAAAACTGAGACACAGAGATGTTAGTACATTCTAAAGAACTCAGAGATATAAATGGCTGATTCAGCATCCATACCCAGGAAATCTTGCTCAGAGGCTCTACGCACTAAGCCAGTGGTGGCGAGCCTATGGCACACAGCCGGCTGTTACTAGTGAAAGCTCTAAAAGGTTTGCCCTTGCCTCGGTAAGCTATGCTGCCTCCCCAGAGTCAAATGTATCAGGCTCTTTTAACATTATCTTGCATTATGATTGTACACCAGGCATTTGAACATTACAGATGAATTAAAAGACCTACATGAAAACAAGGTGCTATTTATGCTCCCATCTTAATGGGCAAAGAATAAAAAATTTCACCTAAATTGTCTACATTCTCCATCTACTTGGCATTCCACACACTCAGAGCCTTCGACGAGGGTTAAAATGATGCACTGCGGCTGCCTCAGCCCTAAATCTTTGAGTGTAATGAGGCCCTCATTATGAGTCTGAGGTTGTTACATAAGCCAAAACATCTTCCCCTCTGTTGTACGCATAAAGCAATTCGGGACAAAGGCTCAGGATCATAAAATCTCCAGGAGCTTGAGATATTTGGTGTCCTTTTAGATCATGTTAGCTGGCATTGATCGATATTTTAAACTTTTCCTTTCTTACTGGTTTTTACTCTAGATGAAAGCAAACCTCCCAGAGGTGATATTTTGATGTTTTACTTTATCTTCATCTCTACTAATTTCAGAGACTTTCAATGGGCTGCACCTTCCATTCCAAGACAAATGCTTTCCTTGGGGAACTATCCCACGCATTTGGCCCCATCTGACCAAGCTTCCCGTCCTACTCCTGACACTTACTAGCTGTGAGAGCTTAATCAAAATTGCCACCCTCTCTGAAACTCGTTTTCCTTGCAGCATAAATAATTTCTCCCTTGCAGATTTTTTGTGAAAGTTAGAAACCACAAGCATGAAGGATTTGATCCAGAAGTATTCGATAGACATCACTTTTTCTGTTTCAGCTTCTCTTAAGATGTGTGTGTGTGTCTTTAAATGCAAATGGATAAAAGTTTTATCATCAACTAATTCTCCCAAACTTTGAAAGGAATCAAGGGATGATTCCTAGAGTCAAGTCTCCATACTTGCAAGTCATGAAAATGAGTTTAACTTCTCAAAGAATGGGATTTGTTAAATTAATCATCTGGGATAAAATAAAGCAAAGTGAATACTAAGCAAATTTTAAAGATTTCTTCCTAAATGCAGATACCTAATTATAATTATTGAGTGGGCTTTTCTTCCCTTTGTCCATATTAACAACCACATCTTTTTAAAAAATCCTTCAAATTCTTGCTAGTCAGTTGGAAATGTTTAGCATTCTCTTTTTTAAAAGTCCTTACTGGAAAGGGCTTCCTTCCTTCTATGAAAAATTAAGCTACTTTGAAGGCCCCTGGATGATTAGCTTTTGCCAAATTGTTAATTAAGAAGATGTATCAGATCTACCAAAGAGCATAATAAGCAGCCTGTCTTGAAATATTCAATTTTTATAGGTGTTGTCTTGCTTTACAGTGCCTAGAACAGAGTCCAAACGTGTAATAAATGAAGCATTCTGGTCTTTGGCTTTCCTACCCAGTCAATCTAAAACTAATGACATGTATAGGCTGAATTCAAGACAGAAAAATAGTGTCTTCTCACATGCTCCGAACAATGTGCCACAGGAGTCTTTACTCCCATGCAGCCTTTACCCTCACATACTTGGGTCAGTGCCCTCTGTCGCATGCCTGGGGCGCCACCATTCCCTGGAAGTTCAGCGAGACCAAAGATTCATGGACGTATCCACGTCTTCTACTGCCTGGCAAAACCACAGACAGAGTTTCCTTATACGTGCAAGAAAATATGTCCTGCTCAGTGCCAATGGAAAGGGAGAGAGCTTGGAGGCAGACTTTGTGCCTCCCCCTCCTCTCAGACGCTGGTGGCGCTGTTTACGCCTTCTGCACAGCGTCTTCCTGTTCTTTCTATGTGTGTATTTTGGTGTTGTTTTAAAGACAAACTTAGAAGCATCAATACCCTAAGAAAGCCTTACAAAACTGCCCCCTAGATGCTCGCAGTTTCCCGCATTGCCTAGTAGAGATTCTGATTTAGAGTTAGTTTTACTAAACATACTCAACTGTAAAATTATCTAAACATAATCATGTCAGTTTTCAAAATATAAAATCTGTGACCTACCAGTTCTATTTTTAAAATTTTACAATTAGGAAGGAATCTAAATAGGCTCAAGCCTATGAGATACAGTTTTCATCACGGCATTAGGTATAATATTGAAAACTCAGATATGACATCTATGGATATAGAGAGAACCCTTTGACACGATGAAATACTGTATAGCAATAGAAAAATTTTGAACAGTTTGCAAAATATGATGATATAGGAAAATACTGATAAGTTAAAAGATAGACATAAAACAATATTTAAAATGATCCATATATATTTTCATATATGTATGTTTATAAACATATACAACATCTAACACACATAGATGTTTATTCATTTATATAACTAGATACATAGATGTGTAAATACAGAAATATATTTGGAATACTGAGGGTATGGACAAAAATGACAGTCACAGCTACTTTGAGATGGTGCAATTAAAGGAGAAAGTTAATATTGTGTTTGTGTCCCTGTCTGTTCCATGTATTGTATAATGACTATGTATTCTTTAAAACAGATGTTCTTTTGATTTACAAATAAGCTTCAGTGGGACTGGATCATGAATCAGAAGCACTTGCGCTGAGGGCTTTGGTAGTTATGACAAAGACAGCGGATTTCTTTCTGAAGTCTGTTCTGCATCTTGTCAACAGCAGAGTTGCAGAGAATGCTACCTGCTGCTTGGAATTAAACTGTGCTTTCCAGCTCCCCTAGTGGCTAGGAGCTTCCATACATCCACGACTAAGCCAGTGAAATGTGGGTGGAAAGGCTTTTCAGAGGTCTCCATAGGAAACTTCTTTAATTAAAGTCCCTGTGAGAGGAGAAACGCACTTTTGTTCTGTTACATTTCCTCCTCGTTGTCTGTCTGCGGTGAAACAGATGGCCTTGAACATGGAGTCGATGGCTGTGCCCAGAGGACAGCTGGCTCTTTATTAGCCACAAAGCCATTTTACCCACCCTAGACTGTGCTCCTAAGAGAAAAACAATTCTGTCTTGTGTAAGTTGCGTTGTCTGAGGATTCTTCTATTCTCTGCAACCTGTGTAAACAGCCATCCCCCAATCATCTGTCCCTGTCCACCGCCACAATTATATTCATGGACATTAACAGAAATAAAAATTTTATTATCAACTTCAGGCTAGTTCTCCTATTTGGACACAGAGAACTAAAGCAGAAATGAAAGAAAAAGTCACGGCAGCAGGACCCGGAGCGTTTCTGAGAAGTGCGTTCGAGGCCGGCAGGCCCAGGGGGCACAGCGTTTCAGCCACCTTTGCTCAAACATTCTTGCCATCTCCCGTTCTATCTTTAAATCACACGCTTCACTCCGTCAGCGTGTTCTTCTCACCAGTCAGGTGAAAATCCACGGGCGTCTTTTTCTAAACCTTGCACATAGGTATAAAATCAAATTACCTGTTTCTGTGACCTGATCATTTCTTAGCAAGGTTAAATTTTTCTGTTTCAAGCTATACTATTTCGTATCTAATTACTATTTCATGTCTAAATTACAGGATTTAAAAATTACTACAATTTTATGAAGCCCTGATCAGATTTTAGAAGTGAAATATATCCTAGATTAAGATCATTTTATGACTATTTCTTCAGTCACTTTGGGGTCCATTTGTCTAGTAGCTTGAACCTAGCATTTTTAAAACACAATACCACATTTTTTCTATCTTATTCCAAATCATAGTGAAACTCAGCATTTCTCTGCTATCGAACTACAGTGCTCAGCTACAATCCTACTGCAGCTACCAGATTCAATATACTGAGTTTCCGCTTCATTTTTCTGATTCACCCTCTGAAGCTTGACTTCTTCATTTCATCCCATTCTATAGGGGGTTAAGTCAGCTTGGTTTTCCTTGCTGGAAGTTGGGGCTTTTTATTCCCTTAGCAATTAGATAGCATTCTCCCCCATACTGGCCTGGTGGCTTCCCCTGACCCTCCTCCATTCCTCAGTATTAATAACACCTACTGAACACAAAGGGGTTATGCACTGTGTGCCTTATAGCCAAGGCACTGCATTGAACACCACATACACATCTTACTATATAGCCTCAAAACTAACCCATGCACAGATAAAACACACACAGAGGATGCAAGGATCTTGCCTGAGATCACATAGTTGCTAAGTGGCAAATTCAGAATTTTACCCAGATCTGTATGAATCTAAAGACTAAAACCAATATGACTAAAGGTTGATGGATCTAAATCTGAATGAAATTTTGAATGTAGGTCCACGTTGAAAATCCTGGTAGACAAGATTTCTCCGCACTTGATTTGGTCTCTGCTCTGCCTAGCTCCTATAAGTGCCAGGGATTAGTCTTCGATCAACTGCTCTCCCATGCATGTTACAGCTCAGCTCACCCTCTCACTTGATCTTTGAGCCTACATTTGAGTCTCCTTGTTTGTATGAGCCAGATTGGCTCTCAAATACAGATGCGCCTCTGTGTGTAACAGATTTAGGAGAGGCCTTTGTTATCCTACCTAAAGGAAGCCAATGTAGGCTAACAGAAGCAGAAGTCCTCACACGAACGCTGGGTTCCAATGCTTTGATAGTCAAAGACACATCCCAGCAATGAACTGGCCTCATTTCAGCTACTGTCTGATTTCTCTACTGCCTTTCACTGAGAAAATCACCCAAAAAAATTATTTAAACTGTTTTTACTCCTTTGTTTCTCTGTTGAACTCACTCTCAAATTAGGGCTTGGACAGCATCATCCTAACAAAAAGGCACTTCTCAAGTTACTGATGACCACCAGGCTGAACCTCCCATGGGAGATTTCTATATAATTTTATATTTTTTACACGGAAAGACAGGAAATCCTAATGTCTATTTGAAGGGACAATAGATAACCAAGTCATAGGTAGAAAGTTACAGGACACTAATAGTTGCTCCCTCTCTGCAAGGAAAACCCCTCCAATCTGCAGAACCATAACTTAGCTGGAGCCTGTGAGAGAGCTAAGGCTGTGAGCCAACCAAGTGAACTGAATTCCAGAGTCAAATCCCTCATGCAGAGAAATGAAACACATAACTGTGGCACTTTGGGCAAAGCACAAGGGGAAACTGCCATAATAAGAGCGAGTGAGAAGAAAGCCACTGAAATTATAACAAAAGCCATTTTTTCCCGGTCTATGACATGTTTATTCATTTTTTAAACTGACACATAAAAATTGATACATGTGTACATTATGTAATGTTTAAAACAGGTTAAACATATTTCTCTCCTCAGACATTTATTATTCTTTCGCAGTGAAAAATTTCAAAAGCTTTTCTTCTAGCATTTTGAAATGTACGTGCATTCTTGTTATCTGTAGTCACCATCCTGAGCAATAGCACACCAGCACTTCCTGTTCCTGTCCAACCGTAACTGAGAACGCTTTGATCAAACTTTCGCTCACCCGACTCATCTGTCTTCTATGCTTCTCAGACCCTGGCAACCACCATTCTACTCTCAGTTAGCCTGTTTGACTCCAGCCAGAGTCACTGTACATGGGCCAGTCTGAGGCTTCTCTGTCCCACTTGTGGCCACCAGGGCTACCAAGCTGTGTCACACCCTGAGCCCACAGCCCACCAAGACCAGCACAGCAATGGAGAAGGAACAAGGGTCCCATTGCCATGGGCTGCCCATTGCAGAGGTGGACTCGTAGCCCAAAGGTCTCCGCAACCAGCCACAAGCGTTGTTAGCTGGACTAGAATTTCGACCAACGGGTGCTCCAGCATCCGCACAGTCCATCCATTCCATGGGCTAAGAGGAGGCAGCTTATGCCGGAGGCATGAGGGCACTTGGAGAAGCCGTTGTTTCTCAAGGAAAAAACTCTGACTTCTAAAGCTCCATTTTGTGGTACCAGTAACAATATTATCCTACTTGCAGATGTTATGGGGCTTGGCGCACCTCTGGGTTTCACGTCTGAAGCCTGGCCTTCATTCCAAGACTCTCTCCATGCTGGGCAGCTTGGAGCTGGGGGAGGGCTGGCAGGCACAACTACTTCCTGTCTCCCTTCTTCCTCAGGCTTTTCATGTGGTTATACTAACAGCAGTAATTAAGCCTCTCCCCTGATATCCTTAGCTTCCATGAGGGTAGTTTGTTATCGTGTCTGTGAGGAGTTCACCAAAGGGTCTGTCTCAGTCACCATCTTGCTGAGGTTCCACCAAATTCTTAAAGACCCAGTATGGGCAAGTGTCCCTTGCACCCTAAAATGCAATTGGAGTCTTTCCCACTGCAAACCCTCATTAGGATTAAGATAGACATTGGATTTCCTCAGGGTTGATAAGTAAGTTGATAATGATAAATGATAACGTTCCCCTTCATAGTACCTGCTTCTCAGATGATCAAAACATTTTACAGTTAGTATTTAGTTCCTATTTCATTAAAACTTCACATCCTTAGAAAAGGCCAGCTGTTGTTAAATAAAGATGCTCCTCATTTTATTGAGCTTCCATCTCAATAAACGCATCATAAGTTGAACCTACTATCTGTTTTAAAGCATTTAAATAGACACCCGCCAAACGTTATAGCTTAACAACACTGCACTGAGAATGCTTATTTAGCTGCATGATCATGTGGCTAAGGCAAGAGATTAGGCTGGGACCAACCAATTGAGCAAGTACGATCTGTCAGTCGCAGAGATCCAGGACACATGTGCAGAGAAACTGTTCCCAAACACTGCACCCAGGACCAATTAGAAAACACTATCTTCACTTCTGGTGCAAAATAAGCAGGTTTTTGATAGAATGGCCTAGATCTCACATCAGCCTGAGGAATGGGAGATGCAGAAGGCAGAGGCCATTAACCTCATGGGCACTATGCCCTCTCATTCTCAGCCTCTGGCTCTTACTCTTCAGAGCGTACTTCTTTTCCTCTCTTTAACAAATGTAAAACCTTGCTACCTTTTGTGCTTGTCTGGTCCAGGTGTTTCTTTAGAACAAGAACCTAGAAATAAGCTCTAGAAGGAGCCCACAGCTCCCTAGAACCTGGGTGAAAGCTCCATGCCACTGCCCAACACTGGAAAAGTATCATGTACATGCTACTGGGAAGAGATTCAAATTAAAATCTGAAAGTATAGTTTCTATGGAAAATGTATTAGTTTTGTACCAATGTAAAGTCAAAAAATCGTAAGTCAAAATTATTTCTAGTCAGGGACCATCTGTACTTGAAAATTCTTCTCTAAAGAGAAGAGAGAAAAAATGAAATAGAAGACTTTGAAAACATATCGATAAAAAATTTTCCAAAATTGTTTACAGAATAACTATAGATCTGAATGGCTTAATGATAATCTGCAGAAATAATAATGTATATATTATTATTATTATATGTGAGGAAAGGAACAATACACCAAAGAGAAATTATACAAGCTAGAAGACATCTAATACTTTAAAGAACTGAAAGCAAAAGAAATTTAGCCCACAATTCTATACTTGGAAAAAGACAAAACTTTTTTCAAAATAAAAAGATTAAAAAAAACCTTACAGGCCAACTGTTATGGTTTGTGTCTGCATGTTCTCCCCAAATCCTCATGCTTTTAGAGTTTATGACTGATGCATGATCCAATGCTGGGATTATGTGTGTGAGAGCTATACCCACCCTAGGGCAGATAGTTTGCTGGGATTATGGGTGTGAGAGATATACCCACCCTAGGGTGGATAGTTTGTGTATGCAAGGGAAAGAAAGAGGCTGCTGGCTGCCATTCCTCCTTTCTTGCGCTTGTTGCTTTGCTGTTTACCGCTGCCATGAACTGTTGCCCTCTGCCATGTGCCACTGTGCCTCAGAACCAGCCAAGTATGGACTGAAACATCCACAAACTGTAAACTAAATAAACCTTTCCTTCCTTCATTTTGGATGTTGGGTATTTTGTCTCAGCAACAAGAAAAAAGTAACCAAGACACCAACATAGGCTTAAACATGCAGTAAGAGCAAGTTTTTAAAAATTTCTTTATGAAAGAGTATCACACACAATGGAAACTTGCATCCACACAAACAAAACCATGATAAAAATGAGGATGGACATAAAAGATACTGTGGTTTACAACTGAACAGAAAAAACCAAGTGGATTTCAGGGGCACTGACATTGTAAAATTAAGGTGTATGACAGTTACAACACAAAAGATGGGGGGAGGGAATGGAAGCATAAAACTGTAAGTTTTCCATGCTAAGTACAACATAGTCTAATGCTATTTGAAGATGGACTGCTGTAAGCTGAAGATGTAAGTGGTAGTTGGTGCTTTTCATGAGTTAGTTCCAGAAGGCACAAGGAGTACCAGAAACAGTGAGCCCCAAACAGATTGTTTTGGCTGGAAAGAGGATCCAGGGATGAGGTAATCACCAAGGTCAAGTTCCAGCTTCCATGCTGAGCACCAAGCACACGACAGGCAGGAGCACCAGGACAAGATCTTCATCAAAATGCACAGCGTACCAAGCATGAGAGCTTTAAAGTAGTTCATAGCCAAGGCATGAGTATATATCAAAGCCCTAGAGCAACTATTAAGTAAAATAAAAATGAGGGATGACTAACAAGCCAGTGCCCACTGCCAGCTGCACACGGAAGGCACATTGTTAGAGATAAATTAGAACCATAGAAAGTCCTCAATGAAAGGTGAAGGCAAAAAAAAGGAAAAGAGAGAAAAGATAAGGTGAGATAAAAAGAAGACTAAATGTAGATAATTTAAATCCAACCATAATAATTATTTTAATCATAGGTGGTGAAAACATTAGAATTAAGGGAGAGATTAACAGAGTGGATAATAAGAAATCCTCTAGAAATGTATAGATGGGTGGAAAAGATACCCCATCAAAACACACTAATCCACAGAAATCGTAAGCTGTTTCATAGTAGACAGAGTAGGTTTTAGGACAAGAAATATTCCCATGGAGAGCGCCTCACCAGGGAGGAGCCCGGCGGTGCACAGGGGCGACCCTGAGGTCTCGACCGGGCCTCCGGATGCTCGGTATCAAGGTGCAACCTGGCAGTTCATGGGGTAACCCCACCTACTCCACCAAACCCTGGATGGTTTTGACGGCTTGTCAATGGGGCTTGACCATAGTGAACCTGGTTCCCTGCCTATCTACCATCTTTGAGGATGGGTGCTTTTCTACCTCCTGCTATAGCAGTTTGTGTATACCCATGTTTATTACAGCATAATTTAAAGCAGCCATGTCTTTTCCCAATGTGAGAGCCCAAGGAAGTAAATAAACCAAAAACTATTATCAGAGGGAAGACGACTGACTGGGTGGTAGAACAATGGAGATGGGTGGAGAAAATTGATTAATCGAATGAGCCATCATCTGTATAACTGAGTAACAAATGCAAAGATAACATTATGTAACACAGCATACAGTGTTAATTTACCTACTATCTTCTCTATAATTTGGTATTTCCTTTATTGTTTTTGTGTTAACAAAGATAACATTATGTAATACAGTATCCAGTGCTAATTCCCTACTATCTTCTCTATAATTTTGTATTTCCTGTATTGTTTTTCTGTTATTCTGGTTTATATGTCTCCATTCTTTTGTCTTTAAAATTAAAAAAAGAAATATTCCCATGGATTAAAAAGTTAAAAGGCCAGAGCTTTAGGATTTATCAGGAACAACAAAAATTGTAAGTGCACCTGATGAAGAAGCTTGAAAAGACAAGGGGAAAATTAGAGAACTGAAAGTAGAAATAAAGCAATTCTCAAACAGAGATGGAAATTTCAATATTCTCTTTGAAGTAAGTGAGAGAACAAACAGGAATTAGAAATCAGTGAAAATGTATAAAATATCAGCACTATTACCCAATTTTACCTAACAATGTACCAAGCAACAGCAGAACGTGCTCTCTGCAAATCCACACCCAACAATGTAAGCCATATTCTGAGTCATAATGCATACTTCAGTAGAGTTCAAAACTTGAGGTCATACAAAATATGTTTAATGAGCACACCGTAATTAAGAAGTTACAACTCAACAACAGGATAATATCTCAAAAATGCTCTCACATTTGGAAAAATGTAGTTAATCTGTGAGTGAAGAAAAAAAAAAGCTAGAAAAAGCTTCAAAAAAATCTACAGTGAAACTGCAGCACATCCAGATAGGATACGCATTTAGAGAAAAATGTTCATATTAGGAAAAAAAAAAAATGAAAGCTAGGAAGAGAAAAAGAAAGATCCCAAATCAAGACCTAAGCTTCTATTCTAAGCTGGAAAATGAAGAACAAATCAAAATTACCACAGGCAGAAGAAGAGAAATGATGAAAATAAATCATAACTCACTTAAATAAAAGACAAAAGACAGTGAAGAAAATCAAAAGTTGATTCAGTATCATTTTTTGAAATCAATAGAATAATACATCTATAGCAAGAGTGCTAGGAAGAAAAGGTTTTCCACTTTCATGGAAGTAGAAAAAACAATATTGCAGATATAATATGTATTAAAAGAAAATTAGAGAACCTTATTGATAAGTTCACACCAGTAAATTTGATAATTTAGATTATATGAACAAATTCACTGAAAATACAAATTTCCAAAGCTCAAGCAAGAAACAATACCTCCATGTCTCTTTAGAGAATTTAATTCCTAGTTTCAATCTCTGCAAAGAAAACACCAAGATGGTTTCACTGGAAAATTTTACTAAATACTTAAATATAACATTGCAAAATAGCAATTCTACTCATAGTTTCAGATCATAGAAAAGGACAAAATACCTCCTAATTTATCTAGTAAAGCAGCATCTAAATGATACCAACCCAGAAAAAGACATAATTTTAAATATAGAAAAACAATCATGCAGATTCATCCTCATGGAAATAAATTCGTGTCGTAACCACTTAACAAATCCAGCCCAACAATATACAAGAAGCAGAAGGCACCACGACTGGGTGGTCTTACCTCTGGGTGAAAGATTGAGCCCACATTCAAAAGGTCACCATTGGGGTGTATTATGTGCACAGAATAGAAGAAAAATTATATGATTATTTCAACAGATACAGAAAGAGCTTTAAAAAAAATAACAACATCCATTCAAGAAAAAAATATTTGCAAACAAGAATAGAAATAAACTGATTTGACCTGATAAGGATATCTTTGAATAAAAACTATAGATAACATAATACTTAATGATACATCTGAATATTCTTTTCCCTACATTCAGGAATAAGACAAGGAACTCTGCTTCAACTATTCCTATACAACACAGGAGTGAAGGGCCTGACCAGTGCAATTAGGCTAGAAAGGGAAGTAAAAGGCACACATGTTAGAAATAGTGAAAGAAATCCTCTTTATCTACACATAACAATATTATCTATTTAGACAGCCCCAAAGAGGGACATGAAAACAATCAAAAACTTGAAAAAAATATTATTCCAAGTAGCTTCAAAATGAAATAATCAGGTATAAACTTAACAAAATATAGGTAATATTTATATTATGAATACTATAAAACATTGCTGAAAAAAATCAAAAGAAGTTTAAGTATATGGCAAGATAGTCCATGTCCATGGAGTGGTAACTAAGATGTTGCTTCTCCTTATCTAGACATCAAAGAAAATTTCAAAACAAATCTTTTGAAGAATCTTTTGAAGAAAATCAAAGTTAGTTGTAAAATTGGAAGATCTAAACCCATTTTGAAAAAGAAAACAAAAGGAGATGGTTCACACTCGTTTGTTCAAAACTAAGTTTAATGCAGTCATAGAAGGTCTTACGGTATTTGAAAAAGAATAGGTACATATTTATGCAGCAACAGAGAGAATGCAGCGGTAGAGACTCTCCTCACTTACCTTCCCCATCTCTCTGACCACCACTGAGTCTTAGTTCAGTGGATCCTCCACCTCCCATTACCAATGCCCCCCCAAAGCACCATCCTAGGTCTTCCTTATTTCTTCAGTGATCTTAAATATCTAGTGGTTTAAAATTCATCTAAATGCTTCTGATTCTCAAATTTATATAATAATTTGTGTAATCTATCCCTAGAGCATCAGAATTCTACATCAAGTGGCCTACTGAACGTCTCCCACTTGACTGTTAGACAGAAATCAGTTAGTCTCTTCTGTTGATCTCTCCGCAATCTCCACCTTAGAGAGCTTCTTGTCTTGATCCACCCCAGCTCCTTCCTGATAGTTATCTAGTCCTCAATTAACTAAAAAAAAATCCCTCATTTCTCTTTCTATCATCATTTGCCACTTCCAAGCTATCAGCCTGTCCTGTTGTTTCTACTGTAAAATGCCACATTCCCATATTATGTTGAAGAATAACCCCCAATCCTGTTTCTTTTCTGTTCTCACCGTTTCTGTTGCTACTACCTGTCAAAGCCAACATCATACACTGGGTCTGTCTGTTTTTCCCAATTTTTTCTCACTTCACCCCTGCACACATCTAGTGTGATCTTGTGAAAACATAATAGAGAGCACTTGCTTGAGGTTATAACCCTCCAATGAGTGAACCTCATACAGAGCAGAAAGCAAGGTCCTTGAAATAGCCAACCATTTCCTCCCCAGGCTGGGTCTCCACTCTCTCCTTGATCTTACTGAGCCCCTGGTGCTGGTTCTTGCCTTTCCAACTCCCTGGCCCAGTACTGATCTGTGAGGAAGCCAAGCACCATCCTGCCCCAGACCCTTGTGTGTAGACTACTTCTCTCCAAACTATGAGGTTCACTCTCTCAGCTCTGTCTGGTCAAATGTTATCTTTTCAAAGAAGCATTCCCCCTGCTACCCCATAGCACTTCCCATCCCTATTACCTCATTTTTACACTCACAATACGTAGTAAACTATTTCTATTGATAAACACATATTAATGTATACACAGAGAGAGAAAGAGACGCTGACGTGTGTTTTTATGACTGCTCTCACCCTGGTGGTACTGTGTGTGCTCATTGTGGCTGCGTGCTTTATTTTTTTTACTGTGTATTTCTAGCCATTAGAAAAGTGATTGGTTGTGAACAAACATGTATGGAGTAAATTACCGAATGACTCCAATATTTTTTTCTCTATAAAATCTGAAAACTTCTATGGAGCTATATCAAATGAGCTAGAAAACATAATGCTCTACTGAATAAGTATGCAAGAAGCACCTTGCATTTTAAAATTCAGTTTGCTTCCTCAATGCAAATGTGTGATTGATTTTTCCCTCACTTTTCCCCTCATAAAAGTTTCTAATTCAGTGAAGCAGGTCCTTTAATCATGACTTTTCTTCACATAGAATGCCATATGGATACAAATTTGACTGAATCAATGGTGGGGTTTTTCCACAACTGTTCTACTACAGCGAATTCACATTAGGTTTAAAAAGAAAAGAAGTTCTCCTGGAACACCTGTCATTTCTGACAACATGGACGGAAATAGAGATTAATGCATTAAGTGAAATAAGCCAGGCACAAAAAGGCAAGTACCGCATGACCTCACCCATTTGTGGAATTCTTGAGAGCTGATGTCACAGAAGTCAGGAGGAGAATGATGGTTAGCAGAAGCCGGGAAGGCGAAGGAAAGAGACAGTGGGGGGGATCTGAGCAATGAGCGTGAAGTCGCAGTTAGATGGGCACTAGAAGCTCCGCGGGGTTAATGCACAGCAGTGTGACTATAAATAACACTGTGCACTGTATTTTCAAAGCCCAAGAAGAAAATATTTTAAATGTTTTGACCATAAAGAAACAACCAGTGTTTGGAGAAGTAATAAATATGTGAAACCCTGATGTACACATTATCTAATGCAAACATATTTCAAAATACCACACGGAGCCTCACTAATATGTACAGTTTTTATATATTTGTGTTGTATATGTAAATAAAATAACTTTAAATTTAAAAAGAACATCCTTCCAAAGCACTGAGAAAATCTTAAGTTTCCACTGTAATCTATCTGGTGAGTTTATGTTTAAAAGGGGTACAGCCCAAGGGACATGTACATAGCATAATGTCATAGCAAACGACAAAGGGAGAGTGAATCACATAACAGCATGCTGCAGATTTTTTTTTTTTTTTTTCGGGACCGGGGATCGAACTCAGGGCCCTAGTGCTCAGCGGCAAGCACTTAGCCCACTGAGCTGTACCTCCAGCCCATGCTGCAGATTTAGCAGGAACGTATGCTTTTATTTCCATTCTTACTGTATTTTATTTCCATCTTACTGTATTTCTTACAAAATCCTCCCTACCTCTATTTTAATGAGTGATCTTTAATGTGGAGACCAAAATTGCCATTAAAAATCTACAGTTTAAAAATGACATAATAAAACCCATGAGAATTTATGCTTACAAGAGAGTTTTACAAGTTTTAGCCATTCCCAGAAGACTTGAGTGGGATCTATATAAGGTGAAGATGTCTTATTAATTCTGTCAAGGTTTTTTGTGTCAAAAGAAATAATACAAAGATGATATTTTTATGGTTGAGGCTACTAACCAAAACTTATTATAATGTCTCATGTGTGACAGTGAGCCATCTAAATCAGATCAGGTCAAAATGATATACCCAGTTACCTCATCCTGAATTCTGAACTTGCAGAATAATAATTCATTAAAACATTCTAAAAGTGTATTCATACAGGATGATCTTGAAATTCAAAACAGTTATTTAAAACACAATACTGGCAGAGAACAAACTAGAATTCTTGAGAACACATAAAACCATGGCAGTGAAACACACCTATAGTACCAGTCCTCTGAGAGGCTGAGGCAGGAGCAGTATAAATTTGGTGAGCCCAGACTAGGCAAGTTAGCAACTTAGGGAGACCCTGTCTCAAAATGAAATCTAAAATAAAATTTTTCTAAAGGCCTAGAAATGAAGTTTTAATACCCAGAACTGGAAAAAAAAAGAAAGAGAGAGAGAGAGAGAGAGAGAGAGAGAGAGAGAGAGAGAGAGAGAGAAAATAACCTTAGAGGAATTTTCTATTTTAACTTACTGTTAAAGAAGACAGTGTTTAAAAAGTGTTTGGCCTTCAAATAACTGGAAATTTTAAGCATAATTTAACAGTGAAAAATCATACTTTAAAATCACTGTTTTGAGGATGTATTTCAGTACCCTCTTTATGAATTCTGTCCAGCATTGTTTCTAGTATTGTGGTATTTATTAGGGTTTAAAATTTTATTTTAATGAAAAAATCATAAGTTATTTACTATTATTATAAGTTAACTATAGTAATCAATAAATAGCAATATTAACATAAAATTCAAACATACCAAGTTATGTGTTCTCTTGCCCTAAAATGTTGTCATTTATATGAATATAAATTACAAAACAAGACTATTGGCCAATTATTTCTAATTTGTGAAGAGGAAACCAAAGCTCAAAAACACATATTGGTAAAAGCATAATTAAATGTCAGGAGTTCCCAAAGGTATTCATGATGAAAACTGACTCATTCTCAGCTTGGTATTTATCAGACACCTATAAGCCTAATTAAGAATGTGAATGATTCGAGACTGTGAAATAAATAAAAGAAAGAGAGTAAGACACATAGGAAAAAGCTTCTGTCCCAAAATGTAGGTGACAGAATGAAGGCAAAGGTCAACCAAGGAAGAGCAACCTTCTGAAGATGGCTTTGCGCCCTAAAATGTCGGTTGAATTTTATAAATTCTGCAATTCCAGTTCATTTCTTTTACCTAGGGACTTGTTACATATTTCAAAACCCTTCTTAAAAGTTGAAGCCACCCTGTAGGATTACACATTAAGTTTTCACGAGCAAACTCCAAGAGCGGGACTCACTCTAGCCCCTGAGAGGGAGATGAAGGGCCGAGAGGGGTGCTGTTCGCACAGGTAAACAGAAGTGACCTCCCATCCCAGGCCTCACAGGCTCCCCATGAGAAACAATGGCTTCCTGGACCACTTCCGCTTTGGGAAGAGTTAAGGACTTTATCTGTTGCCTTCTCCAGTAAAGACACTAAGACCTCAAGGATATCTCTTAGTAAAAAGCATGTCGTAGGTAGCTCAGCACTTTCCTTGGTGGCCTTAATTTTTTTGTTCCATCTATAGTTCCCAGAGCCACTTTCCTCGGTATGATTTTGGCGTTCACCAGCGGGTGCTCCTTCTCCCGAACACTGCATCTGTCCTTGCTCCCCCCATCTCAACCTGGCCTCCTGTGGCTGACTCTGAGGACACTCTGCTGACAGACCTACACCACATACCAGTGAGATACCATCAGGCAAGCTTTCTATCAGTGTTTTCACCTGAGGGTTCATCTTCTCTTATCACAAGGGTTAAATTACCAACTAATACAAAACACTTCTTCCCAGGGTAGCTTTGTGCTCATCTCATCATATTCATGGGTTTAGAGACTAATATCTAACATCCTTGACACTTTTCAAGATTTTCCATGCATCAGTTAGGTTAGGTTCACACTCCTAAGACTCCTGCCTGGCCACCCAAACATTTATGTGTGTCCTGTGTGGCTCAGATGCCAAACACTACCAAGTTCTACACCACAAAAGTAAGAATTGAAATCCTATTAAATTTCTTTTGTCTCATTTCATAAGGTCCAAAAATAAAAATTAGCTCCCTCAGAAGTGACAGCCACTATACAAATTACCCATTTAGGGAAGATTTAAGAAAAACAAACTATTTTTAATTTCTAAAGTCAAATAACTTAAATAGTCACTCAGTTAAAAGGGCTAAATTTCAAGGTAAGGAATGAGAAATAAAGAGTATCGAATCCCATAAAGTTACTAGAACGCTCTTCAGACATTATTCCCAAGGTCGTTCAGATGGCCTCCTAACATGAGCCTCATAATGGAAATGCAGTCAAATATTATAGCGTGAAGGGTTCAGGCCCTAAAACCTGCCCAACCAGGGCAGGCTACAGCCTCCCCACTCTGTGCCGTCAATGTGAGCTCACACACCCCAGCCTGTTCTGCCTCTCAAGGGTGAAATTTGTAGCAGTCAGCCTCAAAGGGCTCTTGGAACTCCAGATTCTCCATGGTGTTTATCCTTTTATTATATGGAACCAAACTTCACACTCCTCCTGAAAACTTCCAGTTCATAAAGCAAATCTCCATAAAACAGCACATCGTCATTCTCTAAAATCTCATGTGTGTAGAAATACCCACTCTAAAGACCGAAACGGGTCAGATCAAATAATTTCTTCCTGTGTATCAGATAGGATAATAATAATTATTATTATTGTTATTATAAATGTATCAGTTTACATTGTGATCATTCAACACAGGTATACAGTATGTAGTGGTCAAATCAGGGTAGTTAACACTTCCATCTCCCTAAACTACTTTTGGAATATACAATAGTGATTATTAGAGACTTGGAAGGGCAGAGGGTGGATAGAAATACCAAACCACAGTCAGATATGCTGTAGGCTCTAGTGCTCTATAGCACAGTGGGTGACTAAAGTTCATCCTTCCCTATTATATATTTTAAGAAGAACAGGAAGAGTTCAAGTTTCCAAACACAAAATAATGTTGAGATGAAAACATTAATTATCTCATTTGATCAGTACATATTGTATATATGTGCTAAAATATCACACTGTACCCCATAAATATGTTCAATTGTTAGGTTAGAAAAGCACTGTATTAGTAATCATTGGTCAGTTATTTCCACAAGGAAATTGCTGCTTAATTGTGCTACAAACTGTACATAAAACACATGTCAAGAATTTGGGCTACTAGACATTTAGGACCCTAAACCAGATCATGGCCTGCTCAGAAGTTCTTTTTGAAACTCAGGAAGGTCATATCTGTTAGTTCTCATTGCCCATCCATCTGTCTGTCTGTCTCTGTGTCTGTCTCTGTGTCTGTCTCTCTGTCTCTCTGTCTCTGCCTGTCTCTGTCTGTCTCTCTGTCTCTCTCTCTCTCTCTGTCTCTCTCTCTCTCTCACACACACACACACACATGCACATGCACACACACACGCGCACACATGCACACACCCCAGCACATCCCAGTTAAAGCCGTTGCAGAAGTAATCTTTATCTGGCTTGGTCAGTATGCTGTGCTTTGTTCATGATGCTGAACCAGTTCATTGATCTAACCCTGCCTCCATTTTTCTATCCCTAAAACAAAGTGATTTGTTGCTTTACTTTTTCCCCTGCTCAGGGCAAGGTAAACTGATAATGTGACTTTTCAGACCAATGGTTTCCCCTTTTACCTTAGTCAAACAGGAATTATTCAAGTGCTAGAAACTCAGTTATTTGGCAGTTTCATGAGTACAAAGTTTTGTAGGTTAAGAGCTAGTAATTTCTAAGAACTGGGTATGTGCCAAGTACTTAAAAAGGTTTATATTCAGTAACTCATTTAATCTCCAAAACAGTGGTCCACAGCAGTGATTACCACCCTATCTTACAAATGCTGGACAGGTGTTATATAAACCACCCAGAAGAGGCAAGCGAAGCTCAAAGTCTGGAAGCGGGGGGCGGGGATGACTATTGGAATTCGATTGAAAGTGGCTCTCATTTCAGCTTGCTTCCAAACTAACAGAGGTGTAACCACCTGGGAGTAAGATTAGAGAATGGATACACTTCCCGTTGGCTCTGTGGCTCTGCACAAAGGCTCACAGGAAGTGTCCCAGGTCGTTCGGGCTAAACAACAGGAAGGAATCTGCCAGGTGAGAAGGAATCTGCCAGGTGAGGGGCACGGGCACTCACAAACTTGCTATTTTCCGTGGGCGTCTTCCTTCCACCATGTGTCTACAGTTCTTTCTATATCACATTCCCTATGTCAATGCCATGTCATCACATAACATCAGCTCCACCACAGACCTCACCGCCCCCACTGTAGGAATACGATCCACTTACATCAAGACCTCCCAAAGCAGGGAGAGAGGATTGATCTGTCATAGTGTCCTGGTAATTAAAAGATCAGGGTCTGCAAAGCGAGACACTGAGGATTCCAAACCCGGTGAGAATTTGCATTAATGGCTTAGCAGCTGTCTGGTTTCCTCATCTATACAACGGTCATAATGATATGTCTGAGAATTGTCCAGATTAAATGAGTCGGCACAGAAAACGCTTCAGAGTGCCAGGTTCATAGTAAATTCTCAGGAAGCGTTAGCTATGGCCTTCATCGCTGGCATCCTCGTTGGCATTAGTTTCTTCTCCATTTAAATGCAAATGTTTTTCTGCTCTTGCCCCTCAGTGATCAGACAAGAATATTCATGTCTACTGCTGCTACCAAAGTAGTGAAAAACACTATCAGGTAAGCAGTGCTCACATAGATTACTGGGGTTATGTTCACCTCTCACCCCTCAAGAAAGATCATGCTGCCAGCTCCATTGCAACAGGCCCTAATTACCCAGTTATCCTTTCCTAAACCAGGTAGGGAAGGAAGGTGACCCATTAAATCTTAACTTGATATTTGAGAAAAATGAGTACTCCTTAAGACAAGTTATGTGAAGATGTGGCAGGACTATTAAGGCTTCAGTTCTATTTGGCAGCTTCTAACTTCGGTGCTTTGTCTGGCCTCCTCTGTTTCTCAGCTGGGGAAAAAGGCAGTGAGTTACCGCCACACTGACATCCATTGCCGCTCGGAGCGCATCAGCTCCTCGTTAGAGAAGAAGTTGTCTTTGCCGTGAACACCCGATGCCATTAGCCGCTCTTTACCGCATTTCCCCACAACGACCCGATTCCTCCTGCACTTGTGGGTCGCGGCTCCCCCAATCTCCTTTGCTCTCTCCCTGTTTGACTCTGACATCTCTCTGCCGCTTTTATTTTCCTGCTCTCATTAAAAAAATAAATTCAATGCAGTCCTTTCCTGCTCACTCCCCAGCTGGTTTGCTTCACCTCTGGTGCTGGAACGTACTGACCATGCACTGGCGCGTACACACACACGTGCATATACACACACGAGCGCGTCCACAGTGCGACCTTCCACACACGGATGCACGTACGCAATCCTGCACACATACACAGAGCTTGCAAAATGTTTCAATATAAAAGCAGGCGATAGCTTTCAAGTCAAAGATTTCTGTGCTAGAAACGAGGCAAATGCTGTATAAATAATAAGGGAGATTGTCAAGGCAGAAGTACTGTGTCTTAGAAACTGACACAAGTTTACCTGTCTACTCGATGAGGCAGTATTTATTTACATTCTCTAATCCCATGATTTCCAAAAAAACTGAAGAGCTAATCTAATTAAACTAAAAACCTTTTGATATCGTGAAGCTCCAAGTACTACAACTTATTGCTAGAAAATAGCAATATAATATGAACAATAATAATCTACATCATGAAGTTTTTGACCTAGACAAATAGTGTATAGTCCAGTCGTTTTAACACGTTTTCTGCGTATTTTAAGGCACATTCAAATCTGCAGGATGGGTGAAATTTTTAATAACAGAAATGCAATATGACAAATTAAAATGTAAAAGCATAGTGAGAGGGAGGAATGAACAGGCAAAGCAGGGAAGAACTTTTACAGGATTGAATCTTCCTTGTGTGAAAGAATAATGGTGGACACGTGTCATTATGCATTTGCCCAAACACAGAATGTACAACAGCAAGAGTGAACCCCATAGGGATACCAAAGTGTCACTGCAGGTTCATCGATTGCGCCAAAAGACTCACTGTGGCGGGAGATGTCTCCAGTGGAAGGCAGGGAGGGCTAACTCTGAACCGTACTCTATGCTCACGTTTGCTGTGAACGTAAGACGGCTCTGAAATATACTTTTTTAAATGACACAAAAAGGTCAAGAAAAGAAATGTGAAAATAAACAAGAGCACAGAAAGCGCACATCCAGGGTGCCCCGGTTTCAAGGAGAAGGCACAAGGACCGCACGCGTGAACCTGGGAGGAGATGGTGAAAGCTAAGTGACAGGCGGGGAGGGTGCTGGCCTCCGAGTGCCGCCGGCTTTGCACCTTCCGCGCTGGGGACTCTTTCTGAGGTGAGCAAAGCCCACATCCCCGCAGGAGCCTGTCCTGTTTACGACCTATCAATCTATCGGTCTACCGTACGCTGTCTGTGAGCGGGAGGCCTCCCCGAAGACACAGCTGGAAAACAGCAGTACAAAAAAGAAACATGGGAATGTGCGCCCCTTGGTACTCACTGCCACCAACAGTCTGCTGGGAAGCCCTGTAATTAGAAATATTAAACCCTGAGATCAAGTTGTCTAATCTGTTTCTTTCCAAAACAAGATATTGAAAGTCAAAGAAATCATCTTCCTTATCATCCAGTCAGGATTGGATCCCAAACCCCACCTAAAGAATTGAGCTAGATGCCCTCACAAGAGGACCATGCTGCAACTTAAAGAAAAAGAATCCACTGAGTAGGTACTTGTGATTGTTTATGAAGGGATCTGCTGCATTCCGGTACCTCTGTCTGTCCCCACAGCTCCTCCAGATGCCCACCCTGTGTTACCCGCAGCTAACCTGGCCTACACCTGCCTCCACCTCCCCTGATTTCTGTGCGTGGTGAGTGTTACCATTTGCCCTTGACTGACAGGCCCCAGAATAACTTCATTATCATCTCTGGACCCAAATCTCTTCCTAATGCCCTTCCTGCCTCCCCCCGCTCACCCTGCGAGGCGTCCTGCAGGACCCTAGGCCTGTCCCCTCCCTTCAAGTCCCTCCTTAACTTGCTTGTCAAGTTGGTCACCTCCCAAACACCCGTTCCATGAAGCCCTTCCTTCCTCCTTGCAGGACCTCGTATTTCTCACCTGGACCATTTTTCTCCCATCTTCCCATTCTCCTCCCAGGTCAGCCCTTGCAGAGCCCCAGGCAGTCATCACCGGCTTCCCTAAAAACCTTCCAGTGTCTTTTAAAATAAAGCCTCAGACCTGTGCTCCCCACACGAAGTCCGGATAATCTTGAGCCCTCTATTCCTCCATAGCCTCGATGTTCCTTGCTTCTCCACTTTCGCTTTCTGGGTGCCAATCTGAGCTTCCCAGAATTCCTTACAGGACACTCTCAGCTGCTGTCACTCCTTGTACTTGCTGGCCTCTGCCCCTCCCCCCCCACCTGCCCTGCCCCGGCTTTGCCCGGCTGCCTCTTCCTCCTCCTCCCAGACTCAGGTCACAAGCTCTGTGTTTACTCCACAGGACCCCACCAGGGTACGCTCAGGTGCCGGGGTGGCCCGCTGAGGGTAGTTTATCCTCAGTGGAGGTTCTAATCGCCATTGCTAGAAGAGTTATGGTTGAGTGAGTAGGGAAAGCAGAGCCAAATCTCCCTCACAGCCAGTCCCTGGTCCCTTAGGTATATCTAATTTGCATACAGACCTCCCAGATCAGGAGCCCTTGATGGAGCCCCAGGAGTTATCCCAGGAAGGAGCCCTGAGAGGCACCAAGGTGACCATGGACCCCACCACAGCTGCACGAGCTGTCTCTTCTCCAGAGCTGGAGAAGGTGAGCGCACTGCAGATTCTGTGGACCTGGTCCTGAGGGAAGCCTCACCCACACCATGAGGGCCATAGGCCAGGGGGCCATGCATGCCAGCAGTGGGGAAAGCCTGTGTTACCTGTGCACACTTCGCCTCAGAGCCAGCCAAGCGACTGCAGCTCTTACCCCACCCTCCGCCCCGCACCGTGCAGGTGGAACTCGAACCCTGAAGAAACCACTGCTGCGTCCTCCTCCTAAGTAGCTCCACTTCTAGACCGGGTGGCTCCTCTCTGTTTGGAGACCAATAACTAAATGTTTTCTTTTGTACCCAGATTGAAACCCCTGTGGCAAATGCCAGCTGAGTTTGTTATATTTCATGTCCCCTCCTCCAATATTCTTGGTCTTCCTCTGAGTCACATTTGTCCGCTACTTGAAATATAAATTGTATGATTGTGCTTTTCTGCTTCTGAAAGTTGGTTAAAATCTAAAGACCAGTTTGATGAATAACTCCACAGGAGACAAGGCATCTTTGCATCCATTTTCTCAGAGCCTAACACTACTGCACAATGCTTGCTTCAGATTTTCCATTTTAATCAAACAATTCGATCTCAGTGCTCTGCATTCTGTCTAGTATGTGATCTTTTGTAAGATTAACTATTCAACAAATTCAGCAAAAAAGTTGTAATTTTTTCATCCTAATTTCATTAAATGGGTTTAAATGTACAAGTTTTCCAAAACTGGTGTTAGAAAAATTACTTTTCTCAGAATTTGTGCTTTGCTCACACAGGAAGGTTTCGAAGCATCAAAACAAAGAGATAGGAGGAAAGCATCACAGTATATTCAGAGATCATGCATCCACAAAGGGTGAATTTAAATCTACAAAGGGTAGGCTTGCAGTAAGTGGCGTACATTTAATCCACATTTTATTCACTTTTACAGAAATACCACACTGGACGAAGCTGTTCGATGTATTTGTAGTTCATAAATTCAGACCGCGAGTGATTCATCTGAAAGATGATGTAGATTCACAAATCCAGTCCAGCAAAAGTAGGGATCGGCAAGGCAATGTTCAAAATAAACAAATGTTATATTGCATTACATTTTAATTCAATGGCCAGGCGCCCTAATGACAGATGCAAAACCATGCAGATGTACAGGCAGATAGATCTACTGAGTAACAGGACAAAAGCTGAAGCAAAACTGACCTGCATGGCAATAGGAGGTCAGATTTATTATAATTTTTAATTAAAACGGAGATGGAATGACACACGTTCTCCTGTGGCTTCGGGAGTCTAGCACAGCCAGAACGATGGGAGAATAGAAAAGGCTCTGTTCCATTATCTTTCCTCTGACATCATGCTACTCTTGAAAGTCCTCCAATAAGCTGCACCAATTTAGCGAAAAACTCCAAACCGCGTTCCTTTTTATAACTTTGCAGTGATTATAAATAAAGGCGAGGAAGAAAAATCATTATTTTTGAGTAAAATGCTAAGCACATTAATTTGCAAGTCTTATTGGTATCTCTTGTTCAGAAAATCGCAAGCAGCATAAATAGCCTGTGATGTGAAATGTCATAGTAAAAACTGCACAGCCTTGCGAAGCTACGTCTGCCTCATTCAGGAATAAAGTCCCTGGTGTTGTGTTTATATGCTACCGCCAAAAATAATATTCGTGAGCGATTTTTGTGCAGTCAAGTTCCAAAACCTCTTACTTCTCCCAACATTATTATATTAGAGTAAGTCGACGAGGTCAATTCTTATTTTACTGATTAAAGCAACTACTGAAAGAAAATTAAGTGCATAGACAGGACTTTAAGGGGAAATAACATACAATCCAAATGTAACTACCTACTGAGTTGATGCAAGGTTCCATTTTTTTCTAATTTGAGAGAAAAAACTCTAAAACAAATGAAAAAACTACTATATTAAACTCTTTATTAACTGGATCCAACCTCATCTACTTTGGGGTGAAGGTGGGGCTCCTGGGAATTGAATCCAGGGCCTTGACATGGAGCTACATCCCCATCTCTTTCTAAATACATCTTCTTATTTTGAGAGAGCACCTCACTAAGTTACTAAATTGCCCCAGCTGGGTTCAAACTTCACGGAGCCCAATTCTCACCTACTATTGTTGTTTTTCTTTGTTTGTTTTGCTGGGGATTTTTATTTTTGCTTTGGGGGGTTTTGTTTTTGTTTTGTTTTTGTTGTTTGCAGTACTGGGAATTGAACCCAGACTTTTGCTCTAAACTATACCCCAAGCCCTTCTTCAGTGTTTTATTTGGATCTTGACATACCACAGGGTCCAGTTCCAGGCTCTGCACACCTTGTGGAGGGAACTCTAGATCACTCACCTGCACACCCTCCTTTTCCCTTTGGCCACAGGCAAAATTGCATGTTCCTTGTGTTTCCCAGCCAAGCTCAGTCCGCGCCCCTGCGGGCCTTCCCTCCTCCTTCGCCTTCGCTCCCCAGTGGCAACTCAACCAACTTGTTACTCCTCAGCCTTTCTTGCAACTCCTGCTCCGCCATGTTTCTAGCACACGTCCTCTGTCTTGATCTTGACTCTGACCTCCCATCTCCTCTGGCTGCTTCAGGGCCAGAACTACCCCTCCTTCCTTTGTGGAACACACTAAGCCCATCAATGTGGGTTGTATTCAGTGTAGACACCTTCAGAGAGGGCTCCAGTCCAATCACTTTCTAATGTATTTCATAGGTACAAAGCATGGGTTCTGTTCAGTGCTGGTCCACATGAAGCAACTGCTCTGAGACGCCTTTTCTGGTGGAATCCCGTACCCCCAGGCAAGGTTGGTATTTGTACCCTAGGACCCTGGTTCCTCTAGAAACCCGCTCAGGAAACACCCATTCCCTTAGGATGGGAACCCGCTCCTGTCCTCAGTACATCAGGACCAGAGAACAAACTGGTCAAAGGGGCCCCCGGGGGCCCTGGAAGCCTCACCACCTGCAGCAATCCATCACTGGTCCTTGTCTCAGTCTTCCGTGTGCCTAGAGAATGTCCTCTCTCCTGCTTCTCCATGTTACATCCCTATGTGCAGCAGCTGCAGAGACTTCAAACTTCCACTGCAATTAAACCTGATAGAAATGTTGGCTAAAATGTAACCAAATAAGATGTGTGTATAGCTGAACACGAAAGAACAGGAAATGTCCAGCTGGCAGAAATAAAACAGGAGCTCAGAGACAGAGCCATAAGCTTATGCGCTCTCCCCTGAAAACATCAGCACTAAACTGCTCCCCGACTCCTGGGAGACAGAGCACAACCTTGGGCCACAAGTGGCAGGAAGCTGGCAGCGAAATCCCCCCAGATAGCCAGGGGCTGGAGCAGCTGACCCCCTGGAGAAAGGAGTCTAGAAAATGCCTTACCAATCTTCCTCCAGCAAAACATGAAATGTTATTTCTGTCCAGAGCTCTGAGAAAAAAAATTAACTCTATTATCAGAAACAAGATTCTATCTCTGCAACTTATGTGAACACTAGAAACATTCATCCATCCAACTGGCACAAGATTCCCAGGTAGAGATATTAGCATAAAGACTGCTGCTACTGTAAGGAAAACACCTTGAAATTTCCCCAGAAGAGAAGCCAACCCTACCCCGAAGAAGGCGTTCTATAACCTGGGATGTGCTACATTCACACGGTGAAGCAAATGACAGCACTGCAGAGGCATTTGTGATTTTAAGAAGAAAGTACATCTTTTTTTTCACCTTTCTGAGACAGGGTCCTACTATGCAGTTCAGGCTGAACTTGAACTCACTTTGTAGCCCACGCTGGCCTTGAACTCGCAACTGATCCTCCTGCCTCAGCCTCCCGAGTGCTGGGATTAGAGGTGTGTGCCACCACTCCTGGCAAGAAGAAAGTACAGAACAGAAAAATGAACAATCAATGGTGCCTATGGCAGATGATTAAATGAAAGAATTAACATCCTCAATAATTTCATGTAGTAGAGCACTATGAAAGAATGTTTAAAACTATAAGTTGACAACACTATAAAAGCTGACTTTACATCAACATCAAAAACAGAATTAAAATAAAAGGTAGCCAAATAGCCTGTATGTTTTAAAAAGAAATGGAGTGAAATTAAATGTTCATAATGTAAACTGGAACATACTTTAAGTGAAAATAAAAATACATTTTATCAAAATAGTGGAGCACCCTCAAAGCAATGCTTACAGCAGGATGTGTCGCTTAAACGCACGTATTGGGCAGGGAAACAAACTGAGCATTCAACTCAAGAAGGCAGATAATCAAAATACGTAAATCCCAAAAAGATAAAAGCAAGAAAATAAGCAGAACTGAATGCAACAGAAAATAAACAAAACATGCATAATATAAGAGAGTCTTTAAAGAGAAACCAAGAAAAAATGAACAAATCACAGGGAATATCTCTCATAAAAGGAGAAAGACATAAAAACACTATTACAGTGAAAGTGGGTACAGATGAAAATGGAAATAAAAAGCCATTAGACACTATAAGGAATAACTTTATGCTATAAAAGTTAGGGATGCAAAAAGTTTCCCTGGGATATAAAAGCAACAAAACTATTCATGCAGAAATAGAAAATAAGAAAACTTGTTACTATGAAGAATTTGAATCTTGCCCACAATCCAAAAAGAATTTGAACTTTACTTACAAGAAAAACAATGGTGAAGGCAGGTTTATAAATGGTGCCATGTGAATAATAAAGGAAAAGAGAACTTTTCCTTAATTATTGTATAATATTTTTACAATAATTCCCTTATAATATTTATACAATATTCCCTTAATATTTATTTTATACTATATACATAAAACTGTATAATATTATGCAGTTCCTGTCATTAGCAAAAGAAAGTGAGATGGCCGTCAGGTTGCTCCACAAGGTAATAGCGAGTTCAGCAAAAAATACCCCGGATGTAGCTCAGCCACACAGCGCCCGCCTGGCAAGTGCGAGGTCCTGAGTTGGATTTCCAGTACCAAAAAAAAGAAAAAGAAGAAAAGAAAGAAAAAGAGAGAGAAAGAAAGGAATTCGGCAAAAAAAAGAGAGAGAGTGAGAGAAGCCAATCATACAAAATACAAATATAGGTCAAATCCACTCTACACATAAATGCAAAAATGTTAAATATTGTATTTGCAAATCAAATCAAGCAATAGACATTTTAACAGCAATGTTTTACTGGCAGTGTATATTGCACAATCTGAGCTTATCCCAGGAATGAAAAAGCAGATTAATAGAAAAACTGACAATATTAGCTGGGTGTTATGGTACATGCCTATAATCCCAGCACTCTAGGAGGCTGAGACAGGAAGTTCGCAAGCTTAAGTCCAGCCTAGGCAATCTAGTTAGTTAGCAAGACTCTGCCTGAAGATAAAAAGGATCTGAGGATAAAATGAAAAAGGCCTGCGGTTCCAGGTCGATGTTAAAGCCTTGGGTTTAATCTTCAGTCCTACAGGGAAAAAAACTACTGTGCGAACATAATTTGTCATATTAATAAATTAGAAGAGATAATGTATTTTATTACTAGAAATGATAGAGAATTTATTGTATAAAATTAAAGAACTATTCATGATAAAGACTTTTAGGTAACTAGGAACAGAAAGATTGAAACATACATTGAAAAAAGTCGTGTACAGTAGAACATAGGGCAAACAACAAACATAACAAAATTTAAGAAAAACATTATATTCACATCTCTTACTGTTATAGCCCAGCAGCACAGCACTTGCCTAAGTTCAATTCCTGGTACCAAAAACAAAACATGCTACTGGAGACACAGTACTGTGTGTTGAATTAAGATACAGTAGCACAAATAAGTGTGGCAACAACGGATTATTTAATAAAGAGTGTCAGGAAATGGTACACAGAAATGAGCTAACTTAGAGTTATATAGCATCGCATGCAAGAATAAACTCTTTTGGAAAAAAATATTAAACGTATATATGATCCTAGGATAATAAAATGTACCTAAAATAAAACATAAAAAGCATAAACTTATGAGGAAAGTATTTTAAAATGTACTATATTGGAGGCTAAGGCAGGAGGATCGCAACTTTAAGTCCAGCCAGGGCAAAGGAGTAATCTTCCAAGACCCTATCTTAAAGTTTAAAAAATTTTTAAAATGTTGGGGATGTAGCTCAATGTGAAGGCCCTAGGTAAATCTCTAATATCACAAAAAGAGAGTTAAGACTGCTGCTTGTCATAGCAAATTCTTAAAGTGCAAACAACATCTAGAAAGAACAAATTTGTGGTGGATATAGACGCCAGAACTGACAAGTGGTCAGTGCATCCCCACAGAGCCGTGAGTGCTCGCAAACCAACGGAAAAAGAAGAAACGGCCAAACAGAATAGTGGGCCGGAAAAAAGGGCAATTCATACCAAGTAAATTCTAAAAGTTAAGAAACAAGGAAAAGCGAAAGAAAATTCTTAAAATATGTCCTTTGATATTTATGCATTTGGAAAAATATTTTAAAGTATAATTTTGAATATTGAAAAGAATGTAGGCAAATGATGATTTGTGTGTTATTGGAGAATAATTTGGTGGATAAGATGGTGAAGATATATTTCTGACACAGGGATACTACTTCTAAGTATATCCTAGAAAAATTCAAATGTACGCAAGACATGTAAGAATATTAATTGAGGTGTTTTATAGTAAAAATATTGGAAGATACCCAGCTCAGAAATTTACTGGGAGGATGATTGGATAGGTTATTGTATACTAATACAGTGGAACTCTGCAGCATTTTAAACAAGCTGTCTCTATATCTAACTTCATGAATTAAAACAGAAGTTGGCTAAACAAAGTTCCAGAATATTACCTAAAACAACTACTTTGCATGCAGCCTTAAAATACACATAATGCTACTGGTCTGTGGGCACACAACAGAAAATATATGTGTAAATATAAATATGCATTTTTATATGTGTAGTATTTATAAATACACATTTTATGTGTTAAATACATTTTACACATATATATTATATATATAATATATAAAATTCATACACTTCAGAATAGTGAGTACATTCAGGAAAAAAAGACAGAGAAATCACTATATCACAACATAATAACTGAAAATATCTAAGCAAATGAAACTAAAAGCACACAAAATTTCATCTATGTATTTTATGTCATTGTCTGTATATTTTGTAAGTTAAAAAAATGAAATGAAATGAAAAACATTGTTGAAAAATGAAATGGGTAAAAAGAAAATACTCATCATAGTTTCATGAACCATAAAATGATAGTTATGACATTGAAATCACATTTTGTGTAAAGACCACGTGTTGTTTTCTTCTCTGTTGTGCTTCTGTTTACTTGGTATAAAGGCACAAGCCCTGTGTGTATTTTTGTCACAGTGGCACCGTATGCCAGTGAATGATTGTGCTGTGATATATCCAGCTGATCTTCTTCTGAGGCCATTTAGCTTCTTCTAATTTTTACCGATTGGGAAAATTGATACAAAGAATATCTTTGTACTGAGCTTTTGTGTATCTCTGACCATGTTTCTGAGCCTCACTGTGAGAAATGTGACGATGACAAGCTCACTGGAAATAAAGGGCTGGGAAGTCTGCGGTCCCCCGGTCACCCTTCCCAGAAGGACAGAGGCAACCAGCCCGGAAGTGGCAGCCAGCCCGGAAGTGGCCCAGTGAGCCCGCCATGAGACTACAGCCTAGCGCAGAGCTAAGAGCTCATGAATCACAGGCATACGGGCCAACAAAACAGTAAGTATTTCCACTTAGTATCACTGATGTGTATTTTTTAAGAACAGAGAGACTTCCTAGAATGAGATCCTGTAATTCATTGAAGCTCTAAATACCATACCTATACAGTGACAGAAAATTCTGTAAAGTCGGGGGAAAAACATAACTTTGCAATACTGGAGATGAAAAACAAGCCTTCACATGGGGCTGTAGTTTCAGCCCGTCTTAAATTTTTAAATTTTGAGACAGGGTCTCATTAAGCTGCCCAATCTAGAGTCAGACATGTGATCCGGAGTGCAGGGTTTAGAGACCTGAGCCACCACGCCCAGCTAAAAACAGAACTCTTTTAAAGATCTCTTTTCCCTTTTAACACATGCCTGTTACAGGAATGGGTAGAAAATATTATGAGTCCACAGTGAGATTTTTCTCAGCCAACCTTTTCACTTATACCCTACCTTTCAAAACAAAAAAATAAAAATGTGGCTCTTTTTAACCTTATGCTATAGGAAAATAAGATAGAATAATAAAACATTCCTCTAATTTTTAAGAGCAACATCTTTTTTGGACTTGTTTGTGTGTGTTAGTATCAGTGTTATTGGTATTTTATTATTTCCTTTGTAATGGCGTGTAGATGCTGTCCAGTATACTAGAACAAACTCCACTGGTAGGTGGTAAAAAGTGTTGGGAGAACCTTCCCATTACAGCTTTGCACAAAGACTTTATTATGTACCCAAAGTGATTTAGCACAACCAGGAGGTCCAAATGGAGCAGACTGGGGAGAGCAGACACAAAGAAGGGTAAGGGGCTCCTCATTCTCCCTGAGGTCACAAGTGATCCTGTGCATTTAAATCTGTGCCCACAGGTTCCCAAGTGTCGCAGCACCAACCCACACACCCCTCCGGTGCTGGCATCATTAGCTTTGCATCTCAGACCACTTTAGAAATATCAACAAGTTCACAAGAGTGAGCAAATATAGATGCTAGAGGAAGAATACAGTTACACGAAAGCTCTGTTGATGGTGTTCCTATACATTTGGAACTAATAATTCCATTTCATCATTAGAAACAAAATTTATGTTGAGTCTGTTAATGACATTAGGCTCTTCTCTCATTAGACTAAGTGCACAGTATGTTCTGAATGGAACTTAGGAAAATTCATTCTCTTCTTTTTTTGAAAGACAGAAGAAAAAATATTATTTGTGTAGACCTTGACTTTAACCAATAGCACATGGAGGTGTTTCTATGCGTAAAGCTGTTCTCAAGCACTGAGTCCTCCAACAAAATCTGTGGAAGCAATACAAGGTAGGGAGTGAATAAACAGTTCACTTCTGTTATGTTTTATATCAACTGTGACTCCTTCACTTTTGCTTTATTTTGGGAGGGAAGTAATTTATATTTATAGTTACCATGAGTAACAGGTATGCAATATTTTTTATGGCCAAAATTAGTTTGATCATCAGCTTGAGCAGAAAATAGACCCCAAAGGCCCAACTTATGCATATTAAAATATTTATCCTTGAGTCTGTTTATCAGAACGAAATGTTGGTATTTTCCATTGCCACAGTAACTAAACATTCCTAGGAGCATATGAGGTAAAGGGTAAATATAGGGTCAAAACAAGAAGAAATGTTACCCAGTCATTCCTTCTGCATAATCAAGCTGGTCACAGTTCTTATGAGTTCCTGAAAATTGCTTGTAGAAGGAAAATAATACAATTACAATTATCTTAGTATGTGAATTATGTTGTATATGATAAAACAAGCATTGCTAATCCTGTCTTATTTACACAGCTTTTGTCAAGTAAGAAAAATAGCACTCACCTGAAATAATGTGAAGTTTATCACTAGCACCCCCTTCCAGTGTGCAGTCTTTCCTTTCCTGTACCAAATGCATTTGGTTTTCTGTACATGTTCATTTTCATGCATCAATTCCTGAGGGCTTAAATGTGGTTTTAATTTTAATTTTTTAATCAATTGTTAATTAATTAAGAACCAGATTCTTTATTCCCAGTTTGATAAATCTCCCTGTCAACCAACCCCACCCATTTCTTAGGTGCCAGACACATCTGAACCAATGAGGTCTTCTGTCCTCCCAATACACAGGCTTGTAGCATCAAAACCAAAACAAACACCCAACGTGATAATGACCCTGGGTCTCTTTAGTTCCTGAATATTTCCCAGGTGCCACAGACACTGAGGGCCTTAAAAAGAATTAATCGCTTTTTGAACTATTACCTTCATTTTGTGCATTTCTTCCATCATGCCATCTAAAACTATTATAATGTACCACCCAGTGAACTAACTTATTACAGAAGAACATTTTAGGCCATGGAAAGAATGAAACATATCAACAGCAAACCCTTCTCAGACTATGAAAGAATTATTTTTCTTAAACTGGCTATCTGGTCCTTAAATTAGAAGTGTTCAAAGGATAAAAGGAAAAGCCACAGCTCTGCATGTGTGTAAAGCTGTCTCTGAGCTCATTAATTGAGGAGGTTGCATTCTGGCGCTAATGAAGGAAATTGAGGATGCTAATTCCCAGAGACTAGCTGTATGCAGATACATAAAAAACTGTTTCCAGCTTACTACCTTGTTTTCACATAAACCTGTGCTATTGGTCATAAGGGGGATAGCCCTCGGTGATAACCTATCAGCAATCATTGGCTGAACTTCTTCCATATTCCAAGCTTTGCTTATCTATTGAGGAAATATATATAAATAAAACATAAGCCCTACTGTCAAAATCTTGCCATCCATGAAACTTATTAGTGTTACTGAAAAATAAACAGTCATCCTACTAATGTAGATTATCTTGAACCTTACATACTTGTATTTTTACTACTTTGTATTTTAGCAAACATTTTTATATAATTATCTCACTGCATCCACAAAGTAATCCCCATAAGTAGATATCATTAACCCTAATTAGGAGATCAACTTCATTAAAAAGTTTCAGTTATCCAACGGACACACATCAAGTGTATAAACTTTGGTCTTCTCAAAAGCCCTAGTTCCATGCCATCAGAAAGGCTGTATACACTTGCTAAATGTAATCCTCAGAATGGTCTATAAGATTTCTGTTCTATTGTTTCATCTAACTATATTTTTTCTTTATAATTTTATGAATAATTGTCTGCAAGTGGCAAATGTACATTTTCAATAACAAATCTGGTCACTTGAAAGATAATAAAGAAACAGAAACAACATCAATGCTAATCATTAAACCATACTTTAATTTGATTCTCCATAAAATACTCTAAATACTCACAAAAGTTTATTTTTAGGTCCTGGATCATTTCATAAAGTTTCATAACTGAAAAAGACATTTTGAAAATAAGAGTAGGGTTTTTTTCCACGTTCATTATGCCAATGTGCAAAATTCAGCTCAAATAATTAATGTTGAGGTTTGCACTAAGTGACACATGGAGAAATTTCTACTCTTTGTAAAACCCATATGCGTCAAAATGTCTGCTGAAAAGTTTGATGATAAGAACTTTATATTTGCATACTGTTTTATCTCTTATTTCACACTGCGAGGCTTTGCTTCCAAGTGACTCCAGGTTTGGTGGAAATGGGCCCAAGAGCACATACAACTTAATGGCACAGATTCTGTCAAGCACATCTGGCAGTCAGAAGGTCACAATGCATTGGTTCTCAAAGTTGGCCCCTTTTTCGAATTACCCAGCAAATTTCAACTGTTAAATGCCTGTTTCCACCCTCAAAATTCTCATTTATCTAGTCCGGGGCACAGTCACTTATTTGGGATTTTTGAGGAACTCTGCATGTGGCTAAAGGTGCAATCAAGTCTGAAAACAATTGTCCTAAGATAGTGGAAAGATGATGCCCAGAGCAGCACAAAGTAGAAGCTTGTTAGAAAGGCAGCCTGTGTCCCCAGGCCGCACGTTCTGTGTCAGAACTTGGGGTGGGAGAATTGGAGAAGAGTAAACATTCTGCATCTATTATTTGCCAATAAGCAACACACTAAAAAAGGAGCTTCCTGCCTGAATTCCTTTCCACTCTAAGTGCAAGAAGGAAGTAGAACTTGGGTCCCGGAGTACCAGGATTGGAAATCAGGGTAAGAGAAGCAGTGTTCACCGGATGCCCCGAGGGAAGGAGGATCGCCATAGACTTCTGGTGAGCAGCAGGAACCTGCCTACTCACGTGCTTATCATTCTACCCAGTGTACAGTTTGGGACCAAACACTGGAAATGACTTTCTCAAGCAGCAAGAAGGTGGACATCATGAGCACTGCAATCACATTCTTATCTCTACTTACACTGCAAATGTGAATTGTTTTGAATTTTCAAGACAAAGATTATAAAAGACGATTATTTCTTCCCAGGTTGGGTGGTGCCCCAAGTTTTGGTCTCTTGATCCAAAGCACTTTGTTTCCTTAGACTCAACCAGGAGTGAAAGAGCCATGAAGCCCCCCCAGCCCCATGCAATGCCTCGCTCGTTTGCTCAGGTGGGAGAACTCCGCTGCTCATGAAAGAAAGCCTTCTTAAAGTACTCTGAGCTTTTCCCCTCGTTGGATGAAAACAAAATCAAGAGCGCTACCTCTACCTCAGCCATCATGGCAGTGGCGGCGGTGAAAGCCCCACCTGTGTGTTCTCCCAGGTTGGTACTTCTTTGCCAGAGGTGTCAATGCTAAGACACCGCAGCTGTGACACTGCCACTTGCTACTGTTTGCCATCATTTCCTGCGAACACGTCCCAGCAGCTGCTCACAGCCTGAGCCAGCACAAGTCCAGTTCCCTGACTGCCTTTAAAGAGCCTGACCTGCCAAACCTTGTAAGCATGTGCCATGACAAAACTTTTAAAGACATACTGAAAGAGAAGTTGAAGATTCCAATTTCATTTTTACTATACATTCATTTTTATTTGCTTGATTCAGCTATAAACTCCATAAAGATGGAAATCTGTGTCTGTGTATTTATATATATACAACCCAAGTCCTAGAAAAGTATCCTGACACATTGTAGATGCTCATAAAAATCTATTAATTATATGAACAAAATCACCAAACACCAGAAATAAAGACTAGCTCATAGCTAGAATTTTAAAGGGATGAGAAGTAACTTTGATGCTTGGAAAGGATATAAGATTATGATATAGGCTCCAAGGTCAAGGAGTTGGGGTTTAATACCACAAAATAGAAGAGGATACACAGTTAAAGCTGTGAAACAGGCTGAGACTGGTACACTCTATGAACAGCCAAGGCTGTGGAATGGCTGAACACACAGTGGGGATTGAGGAAAACCCTTTGACCCAAGGAAGTGAATCTCTGGGCAAGACTCTAGGAGAAAATAATAATAACACATTAAATCTGAATTGAGATCATAGGAGGTGTCATAAATGGAATGAGAACCTTGAGGTCAAGAAATTGATAATTTAAAAATAGCCCTTAACAAATGAGCCTCTTTGTCTATGTACCTAAGGTCAAGAAATTGATAATTTAAAAATAGCCCTTAACAAATGAGCCTCTTTGTCTATGTACCTAAAGCAAACATGAGACTGTGCAAGAAAAACACCCAGACAACCAAGAACCCTCCAAAATGGATGAAAAATATCCGCAGTTGAAAATTCACAGTGCAAAACTTAAAGACTTCTCAAGAAATGACTTACTGCAAGATTTGGCAGACACAACAAATAAAATTAGCAAAACCAAGCAGTTGACCTAACACACTAAACTAGAAAATCCTATGAAATAATTACCCTTAAAATAACAAAAGGATGCCAAAGATAGAATAAAAATATAACTAAAGAAGTATATACTATTAAAAGTATACATGGTGCGGGCATTTTCAAAAGGAAAGTGTGTTATTAAAACTAAAAATAATGGGTAAATAGCACTTACTACTTAAAAATAATCAGATTAAGAAAATACATCAAGTTATTCATAGAATAAATTTCACACATCTATACCTAATACTATAACAGTGAGCACAGTCTGTAGAACTCAGGGTTTTGGTGGAGGATGGTACCTGCACAGACAAACTTTAATGTGTGATGGTAGAAGGAGTACACGGGTGGGGAGGATGGAGTGAACACACAGAAGCTTTCTAATGAATTCTGCCTACGGCTGGAAGAGTCCCAGGGGTCTTCAGAAAAGTGATCATAAGTCATGTCTCCATCAGTGGGAACCACTGAGCTCAGAGGCACTGCTTTGCCTATGAGCACATGCACAATTACAGTTGTCTTAGCATCTGGACAAACAAATAAAGCCACAGTAAGTGAAGTCAAGCCAAGTCTCTGTGATTTTAAATCTCGGTGCCTTGAAAGAAACTGGGTAAATAAACCCTTGTGGAAAGGCTGACCTCTGACCTCTAAATATAACAAAAGTCCTTAATGTGAAACGAGTTACAGAAGGTATAAGTTTGGTGAAAGAGATCCTGAGGAGGCAGATTCAAGTTGATCCTTAGCCACGTACTTTGTCCCAGGTGGACAAGCCAAGGTCAATCGCTCTGAACTTTGTGAAACCCAGCCCCGTCTATGATTGTGTCAGGATGCTACTTCCTCATGTTGTGTGGCTCACTATTGCTTAAAAGTTCAATCTACAGGGAGCTCTTAAAGGAAGAGTTCTTTATTGCAGAACTGTTCAAAGAGCTTTCCAAACTGTGGGCTCCTATTCTCCCCACACAGTCACATGATCGAGCAGTGCCCAGAATACATTAAAGATCCATCCTCTCCATCTACTAATTAATGACTTAATGCTTAACATAAAATACCTTACTAAGATAAATTTAAGCCTCCAGTGAAAATACTTTACTTGGTTTACTTTCTTCTTCAGAGAGAAATGGACAATTTCCAGACCTTTACAAAATAATGGATCTTCACAACACTGAAATGCTCTAAAGTTTAAAATCTCTCTCTCTCTCTCTCTCTCTCTTTCTCATGCACACATACACACACATACACACACACACACGGACACCAGTGGTCAACTCTAGTTTAACAGTAAAATTTGGGTTATTGTAAAGACTGTTTCATAATCATTCTAGTTTCCCCAAAAATGAGAGAGGCAGGACCAGTAACCATGGTAGCAAAATTTCTGGCAAAGCCCTTCATATTAACATAACATTTTTGGTAAACTTCTAGAATTACAAGTATTCTTGAAAGTCATTAGAAGAGCCAGAATATGCTCAACGTTAAAGGAGGTAGTGCCACTCTTCATTCCAGGATAAGAGGCTTTATCTAGATCTTTCCAAGCACCCAGGACACTTGGTCACCAAAGGTACATCCAGGATGGATTTATACACAGTTGTATGTTGTCACAACTCATTCAGATATAAGGAGTATTTTATAACCATTTTACCTTAGCTCATTCTGCAGGAAGTTACAGTGCTCAACGTTTGGAATTCTATGAATCTCTTCCTAGGGTTTATTTTTATGGGCATAGCAAGCATTTGTTCACACCCACTTTGAAATTTTTCCAAACTAAAATTCTTGTGGCCATACTTAGGGGGGCTCGGTCATCCATCTGTTCGTGTGTGCTAGAATAAACTCAAAACTATTTTTAGGGAAAATCTTGGCTTATTCCTCAGCACTTGCTCAGCCCATCATTCTGTGGAGCTGGAGTAGCCTCCTGCTCTAACACATGCAGATTCATAACTCTAGATGGAAAAACACATCATGAAAAAGGAGTAAGTATTAGACTAGGGAAGATGGATGCATTGGATACAAGAGCTCCTGCACAGTACGGCAAATCTTGCATTACTTCAAAGAATGACCCTTCCTTAAGGGTATATGGTTGTATATTTAACAGGAAACCCAGACTGTTTACATCCTTCAAACATTCATTGAAGAGGCTAATGTCAAAATCACTGCTACTCAATACTGACTACAACCTTGGATGGAAGTGGAAAGTATATTCTATTGAACCATCTGAATTATAAAGTACCTATTCACTTCTCTAAAAATTGCAAGTTCATCCTTAAGAAATACTCTCTTATTTGGATGGTGTCTTTGGCTCTTAGGTAATTCTTCTCTTAATGGTGTTGGCTTATTCTGCCCACACCCTGCATGGAATAACTGCTGCGAAGCTTGTGGTGTTTATTTGTTGAATTTATTGTTGATCTTATTAATAGACCATCTCTGTGAAGTTCTTGGCATAAATTTTCATGCAATTCAGAGCCAGGAGTAATGCTGCATGTTCTGAAAAGTTGTTTGTTTTATCTCATGGACACTATGGCTCATGTTTACTTCTTAACATTGGCTACCAGAAATCTGAAAACCAAATTTTTGAGAATTTATAACATGAATTTGGTGTTCTTACCTCATCCTAAAATTAGTTATTTTTTTAACTTTCTTCTCTTCACCATAATTCCCTCACTCACAAAAATCTTAATATGCTAGGCGTATTTTCATGGGTTTTGTGGAACAAGGTAACATATATATTGGTATGCAAATATGTATACTCAAAAGAAAGAAAGAAAGAAAGAAACATATAAAACCACTGAGCCTCATCTTCCCCTCTGTAAAATGAAATGACCAGGCAGTAAATCTAATCTCACCACATCCAATTTTATGTAAATCTAATGTTTTTATTTCTCAATCTGGGTCAGCCTCTGATTTCCTTTTACCCTTTGAAGCCAATTCTATTCCACAATTTCCCCAGCTGTGAGATAGAATACTATTTTATTCCATAGCACCTCATGAAACAACATGGATTTCAGTCCAGAATAGATCATGCTAATTTCTCTCCATACAGGTTACAGGCACACCAGCACTTCTTGAATGACTTCCTTCATGATGACTTGCTATGGCTAAGCCAGCTTCCCTCATTCGTCTACACGCCACTGCTCACCTTGACTTCACATTCACCTAAAGAACTCCATTTCTTACCAGCCACCCTCCAAGCCAGCCACAGGATTTTACTTCCAGTGGTGTTTGCATCAAGAACCTAACTGGAGGAAAATGGCTTTTCCTTTAAGTGGGTGCACTGTACTATTTCAACATTGCTAGGCTAATCCTGTTGAAAAGTCCAGGACACAAAAGGCAAAATGACTACATGCTAGATAGTGTGAGAATAGCCTGCTTACTACAGCATACCTGGAAGTCAGACCACCTACATGCATGGCCCAGCTCCGTCCCCTGAGCTCCTGACATCAGCTGGGCCACTCCATCCTTATTTTCTCATCTCTCAAATGAGAATAGTGTGTTATCAGGATCAGATGATTTAATTCCTATAAAGCCACCTAACACCTAACAAGCTCAGTGAGTATTAAACCATTAACATTGCCCAGCCACAAAAGCTGTAGAAGCATTTATCGAATTAGAAAGTAATATCCACAACGAATTGAGATATAATTGCTTACACTAGAAATATGAATCAACAAATTTGTTTTCAAGTTGTTCTTTTGTTTTCTTTTTGGACAGTGGCAACTACAAATTAGTAAAGAATATGGAATATGAGATTATGAAGAAGTGATTTCAGTTATTTGCCAGTTTTCTCCAGATTAAGGGAAAAGGGAGATTCAGGGAAATATGAAAATTATGGTAGGATTTTGTTATCTCCCTTTTTAAAGATTTACACTGGCCTTTGTTGGAGGTTAAACAGGACAAGTGAAATAAATGAAGGGGATGGTTATCGGAGTCGTTACGATATTCCAGTGGCTGTAAATAAATATGGTGCAAAGAGGCCCCCTGGAAAACCAGTGCCCAATTCTTTGCTCAGCAGAGTGACACTCATGTTTTACCAACTTATCCAGACCCCAAAGTGAATGAAACATACAGTGTTTCTCATGAGCTGTGCTTTGTGGCTGACATCATGCTACCCAACACAACATATGTAACTGGAAGAAGTAACTAAGTGAATTCATTAAGTAAAAATAATGACAATCTTTTGGCTTTCTAAGTTGAGCTTTGCTCAGAAATATTTGTTCTGGCTATTTGTGTTCAGAGGAAATGATTCTTCCCTTTATTTTAGACTAAAGCTGTGATTTTGGTTTTATGTGCCAACTTCTGGAAACAATTCTAAAATTCACATCATGTAGTGCAAGTTATGTCCCCACAGAGAATTGTTTGAATTTCCTGAGGGAGCATCATACTCACCTACGCCATCTGGAGAACGGTGTCCCTGTACTTGCTGGCGCACACCTACTGGAGCGGATTTAGTCTTGGTCTAACTTCAGCCTCTTCAATTGCTTTAGATGCTGATAATTTCTCAGTGACATCACTTCTCATTCTTTACATCACTCACGAAAGGACTTAAATCCATTCATCCTCCAGGCTTAACTCTTTCTTCCAGATAGACCACAGACAGACAGGAAACAGGTGACTAATTTAGAGGCATTTCCCAGTCTCTCCCCATCTCTGTGTGTAACAGTTCATATCCTCTAAGTCACCTTTAAAATCTCTTTGAGTGCTGTGATATAACCTCATTTCGTGTGACACTCAACCAACTAACTAGATATGGTATCTAACTGTTGTGTAGATTTATTTCCTTAATACCTCACCAGAATCTAGAAATCTTGGCTCCAGGGTTTCCGGGAAGGTCTAGTGATTTTATTTTTCTTCTATTCAACAAAATGATTTTTCTTGCTTGACTTATTCTGGCCTATCTAATTATTTCAGCCTCTGTAATTCTTGGAGGTCATCTGGTCATTACTCAACTTCTTCCAAGCTGCACTGGGTCACATTTGAGCTGCCTGCCTGGGGGAGCAGCTCACTTCTGTGGGATCGTGTTCCCTGGTGCCTCACTGTAGACTTCTCTACCAGATTTGCAGCCAGAAGAAAAATATTGTCACCGTTGGTTTGTTATCATTTGCCATTTTGACTTCCCAACCCGGGTTAAACTCGGGTAATTGTCTTATGACTTTAATAAGTCATCCATTTTATTCCCAGTAGTTACCCTTTCTCTCTGATCTTTCCTTCTTCTCCCTGAAAGTAAACTAGCATAGCTGTGCAGAATATCTCCAGTGGCTAAAGCAGAAGGCATTTTCCATTTTACACACCCTAAAATGAAACTTTTCTATATCTAGCTATTCACTCACTTGAAAACCTTTAGCATGTTCCCCTCTTGCTGTGCGCTAGTCTAGACACCGGGTTGTGGCAGTGCCCAGCAGAGGTAGATTGCTTCCCTTGTGAGGCAGCCTCTCCAGTGAAGGTGCGCAGACACCAGGTACAGCATGGCAGGGTTAAGAGGGGCTTCCCAGGAAGGTCATGCTGGTGACGGTAAGAGCCCATGTACTGGATGTGGAAGAAGCAGGCGAGTTCCTGTGTGCAGAGATGGCAGGGCACTCTGGGTAACTTACACTCATAGCACAGAGCACTAGATGAGCCCCAGCATCCTGCAGCCTGAATACCTAGGCTAAGCCCTCCCTGTTCATTAACAGCTATATGATTCTTCAGCTTATCCATTCCTGCATAACAACTTACACAACCCTCCGAGGCTTAACACAATAATCATTTATTCTACGCATGAACTGTGAGTCAGGAATTCAGACAGGGAGGGGCAGAAGAGGCTCATCTGAGCTTAATTTGCAACAGCGAAGAACCTGCTATCTCATGTCTCTCTACAGCATGCACATTTTGGCCAGTTCTATAACAGCAGTGGCTCCTACCCCATAGGGTCCTCACCCGCTAAAAAGACTCACAAACTGCCCTATACCTTTGTGTTCTCTACCCAAGGAGTGGAGGGCAGCACAAATTGAAGTTCTCTGTCAACAGGGAAAGAGGTGGGACAGAGGAAATGACGACCGTGGTCTTCGTCACTGGTGATGGGTTCCCGTTTTGTTTGCAGGAGGAGCGCTTAGGAAAGAGCAGGAGCTCTATGGGAAATTCAACTGTTCATGGCCCTGAATGACTCAGCAAGTTGCCCACAGCATGTCAAAGCTTCTGCAAAGCACCAGGAGCTCAGCACCGGGGAGCATGAGAGGCCAGCCCTGGGGCCTCCTGTCTGAGACTGACTGGACCCACGGCCCAGGCCGCTTTCCTTCCCAAGGTCAGTCCTGAACGTCTTCTGCTGCCACCACCCCCCACCACACCAGCCCGTCCCGACAGTTACTGGCCCCTCAGAGTCTCTGGATGCCAATGTAGGCTGCAGGGGACAATGGCACCACTGCTCTTGACTAGCATGTGTGGAAAAGGGCTGGCTTCCTGTTCTCACCCTCCCCGCACACTTCGAGCGATGTGCCATAATGCACCTTTTCCTTGCATCTGGTGATGTGCCCCTTAAACGGGGAACAGAGCATCCCTTCTGAGGAACTTTTCCGGAAACAGCCATGACTGTGCCCTCTCGTTGTGTTTCTTTTAGATGACAAGGTGGCCACGTGTGAGGTAAGGGGCCGGGTCCAGGAGGCTGTCAGGAAGCGGCCAGCACCAGCTTATTCATGGGGCAGAACTCGTACCCTGACCACAGGACAGGGGGTTCACTGGACACAGATGCTCTTCATATCAGTTTTTTAAAAGCCATTTGGAAGTAAAGCTTGTAAGGAACCCTAAAACGAGAAAGCATGAATTGCCCAACTTTAAGCAAACAATTAATATCCCAAGTATATGTCTTCTCCCGACAGCCCCCCAAATAAATAAGTGAAGCTACATTATACAGTGAAATGGTAGAGTATTGATTTTAGCCTTATTATGGTTTTATATATGACCATCATAAAAATTTTCCCAAAGGCCAACCTGAAATCCAGGTGCTGCCTCATCGATGAATTTGCCAAAATTCAAAATAAATCACGTGCATCAAGGAAGATGTGTGCTTCCGCTTTGTACTGCTGATTTGAAACTTCGGTGGAAAGGACAAAAAGAAACCAATTGCCAAGAGTTTACTAAAAAGTAAAGCCAGATAGTAGCATTTTTTTCATTTTAAGGAAATGGCAAATATGAAATTTGATCCAATTTATTTTTTTTTTAAAAAAAGGATTGTTACCACTTCCTTTTTCTCTTTCTCCCACTACATGGCTGTCTACAGAAACCTCACTGAATAGATCAGTAAGCCGTGTAGTAAATCAATGTTGGGTTTCCTTTAACATGCACTGAATATTCAGAAATGTAAAATTGGTGGGAGACTTTGGGACCTTCAGTCTCACTTCAACTTGGAGCCAGGTTACCATCTCTAGGTCCACGCCATCAGTCAGATAATCAGGATTAGTCAGAAAGTGCCAACAACAAGGGGCTCCTGCTGAGGGAGAGGTGTATGCCTTGCTGGACCGTCACTGCGCCCAGGTAGTTTAAATGTGCATTCCCCGCAGGCGAAGGAGTGAAGCGTCGCCCTGAGAGGGTGGCACGCAGCCCTACCCTTTCACCTATTTAGTTTCTTTCCCCTGCTTTTTACAGTCAGAGAGTAGAAGAGTTGAGACTCCCAGAGATGATGTAATTTAGTATTTCCATTAGGTACCACTGTTCTTAACGAACCACTCTCAAAGACAGTGGCTCACAAGGATCATTTATCATTCTCAACATTCTGAGCTGAACTAGGCAGTCTTTCTGTTCTCCGTGGTATGGCTGAAATCACCAGAGGGCTTCATTCCCCTGGGGTCAGCCTCGTCGGTGAGTCCGTCACCACCGTCAGGTACTAGCCTGAGTTTTGCTATAACAACCAGGGAGTGCTCTGAGGTGACATGCTCAATGTTCACGCCCTTGGCAAGCCACCGCTATGTCCTGCTTGCCAATGTACCGCTGGCCAGAGCAAGTCACACAGCTGAGCTCAGCGTCAATAAAAAGAGCACAGCACTGGGCATAAACATCAAGAGGGGTGCTCCTTGGGGATTGCTGCCAGAGCAGGGCACCCCACCCAGGTCCGCATCCGAAGCAAACTATCTCAAGGAAGTAGAAACCTCAGTTGTCTGGGAACTCCATAGTCAAGTGGAGCTGCCAAAATAGTCCAGTTAGATTCAAGACAACAGTTAGGAAGCTCTTCCTCGGCCTCCTTACTTCTTCCATGAGCCCTATTCCTGCTCTTAAAGCATAACACACAAAAACCCTAATTTCCTATCTTTTTCCAAAGATAACTTCCAAAGCAATAGAAAGAGGGCACCATGTTTCTCCGTGCTCCTCCCTGAGTGTCAGGTCGCCGGATTCATCACTTCCAATCTGTTCTCACCAGGTGACCTAACAAGCAATGGCAATGGCAGTGGGTGTCCCCTGGCCAAAGAGCAGGGGCCTGGCTACCTTAATGCCCTCCGAGCAGAGACGCTGGCCCACTCAGGACAGTTAAGCTACATTTTAAAGAAACAACTAATAACACTCTTCCGAGAGAATCCTAAAAGACTCAAAACACAGAAAAAAAAGAGAAAAAGAAAGGGAGATCAATAACAGACAGATATAGGTAGATGGATGATAAGTAAGCAGACAGATACACAGAAGATAGATATTGATAGATATCGATAGATGGGCAGGGCGAGCTCCAGAGGGAAGCAAGGTTCTGATGAGCAGAGCGGCAGCACCGAGAACAAGCTGAGCCTGCAACTCCTGCTCTGGTCATGTGGAGGTCACTCAAATGCACAGCACATAGACCATTCAGCAATCTGGTCAGTCTGGCAAACCACAAACGCAGGGGAAGGCTCTTCGGTCAACAGGTTAGGCTCTCTCCAGCGATGGGCCTGCATGCAATGGGGTAAAAATAATTCCAATCTGGGCCCAGGAATTTAGCTCAGCAGCACAGCACCTACCAGGCAAGCACAAGGCCTACAGTTCAATTCTTGGTACCAAAAATGAATAATAATACTCATTTGGATCCTCTTCAGACATTCACCCGTGAGCTCTCTGGAAGGACCCTGGGATTTCAAGTCTTTTGCAATAAATTCCAAAGGCCAGATAAAACTACAACCATTCCCGCCACAACTTAGAACATCTTCAGGACACCCTCAGGCTCAAATTTGCATATTATCTATGGAAATTTTCCTGATCTGAGAAACCACTCAATTAAACTGACCTGCTGGAGCAACTACAGATCAAACAATCCAATGACCTCACAATGGAACTGATACCACAGGAATGCAAAGGGCAGAAGAACCTCTGTTCCACCTCGCAGCCCAAACACAGAAAGCAGTAGCATGAAAGGACTCCAGAATTTGCCATTTTTCCTTAGCTCCAGGGTTTGACAAGTCTCTGCGTGCCCTGTACATCTCTCTTCTAAGATGGATATTTTTGTAAGTTGGGGCTCTAAGACCAAAATGATTATATGAGAAATTTATTGGGAAGAATCAAGACTGATATTTGTGTAAGGAAACAAAAGGGAACAGAGCAGGATTAGGTGGAGGCAGAAGATCAACCAGGAAAGACCTCAGCTCACCCCCTTGCTTTAGCTGGAATGAGTCTCCTGCACCAGCTGGGCTGCAAAGGGTTTTATACCCACACTGGCATCTGTAACTTGCAGGATGTCCCAGAAGGGACAATACGTCAAGCAAGGCAGGTCTTCTCAGGAAGGGCACTTCGCGAAGAGGGCTGTGAGCCCAACATACCTGCTCACACCACTCCTCCAGCAGCTGGGGACAAAGTCCTTCATTCCTGAAAGAAAGTCTGGCCACAGGTCCCAGAGATCAGTTTTCATTCAAACACAGTATCGTCTCCATGGCCTCGGGGTGATACACAGCTGCCCAAGATGAGAGCTGAATGTTATATCACTTGATTTGCACCCTGTGGAGCCACAGTTTGAGTCCAAGACCTACACTGAGAATTCAGAGATCTTCAATTTAAAGTTTCCAACTTGGACATCGCAGCTTCACAACCAAAGTTCACATCAGATCATCAAATCCATGAAATGCTCTTTCTATCTGAATCCAAGAGCAAATTTTGGGGCAAACAGCTGATAAAAACCACCACTGGCACAAGCCAGCTGCCTACGCTGAACAGCTACATGGAAAAATCAACACATGCAAAGAATAGTTAACTGGTTTTGGAGCTGCCTGGCTTTTTGAACATGCTTTTATTAATTCCCAACATAAAAATATAACAGAATATGAGGATACAGTGTGATTTCTCTACTTTGCCTTTACCCCACCAAACAAGTGAAATAAACAAAATATTGTCCATTATTTGTTCATTTTGCCAAATCAACCAGACCAGCTGTCTTGGCACTAAGGACACTGGCTTACTTCCCATTTACTAAAGATTTCACCTTAAATAATTCAGTTTATTTTTTAAAAAGTAAAACAAATATTATACACACAGTAATAGACAATACAATGGCATCCTTGCCTATAACTATCATAAGGAAAACCTGAAATTTGATTACTTCAGATTCTCTTGAGATTTTCTACTTAAATTAACACATCAAAGCACAAGGTTGAAGCCTCTCTGTTTCTCTGAATTTCAGAACCTCCTGTTCAGAGTTCTTTTCTCCTATTCAATTGTCCTGCAAGGCACATGCATTTTGTCACTTATTTGGGAAGAGAGTTGGTTCATATGATCCTATTTCTTCCATGTGTGTTTTAGTTTTACTTCAATTCAACAAATCATTCTTCAAGGGCTACTATACCCCAGATGCTGGGAGAGATTCTGAGTTAACTGACCCAGATCCGTCCTTGTAGTATATGTAAGTGTATGAGCGTTCCAAATCTTACAAATTAATTGGAAGAGGTGTGTATGAAAGTGAATGTTTTCATCCACACACACACATGCGCGTGCACACACACACTCACACACACATGCACACACACAGAGTAATTGCATTTGGTTCAAGTTCATATAACATAGAAGACAATGTAATTATTTTTCATAATCAAATTGCAAACAGACCATTACAGAAGCCCAGCAGAAAGCACAGTTAATTCTAATGAGAGGAATTAGAAGGTCTGTGAAAGACTACAGACCTGTTTAAGATGGATCAGCTTCAGCAGGTGGCTATGGATGGTAGATGACAGCATGGGGGGGCGTTCGCATAAATGCTTGAGACAGGGAAGCTCAGAGCTTAGTTTGGAAAGACTGAAACATAACAAGGATCTTCTTTTATCTGGAAGTTCCAAATACTCTCTCCCGCAAAATTACTTTCTACAAGAGTATTTGGGATTTTGTCATTTGGTTCAGGGGGGAAGTAGAACCTCCTAGATTTAAGCATGGATATGTGTTTCCCACTCCTGTGGGAAAAATTCTTCTCAACTCTTTAAACTATTACAGAAAAGACATTCTGCAGGAGCTGACTAGAAAGGGGAGATTTTTCTCTTCTAGCTACCTGGAAAATGTAGAATTGCTCTTTCAGAAGAGCGGAAGATGAATCTCATAAAGGCCTATATTTCAGTTAATCAATAAAATATCTGCTCATCCATTCGACCCACACTAAACGATCAGTAGGCATGAAATGCTGCACGCCTGCCCTAACAAGAGTAGGGCTAACGCCCTAGGAAGCAGTTACATGTAAACTCTTTATTTCCTTTGCAGTGTTTTCCTTACACCAAAGCATTTCACACTAAATGGGAATTATTGGATGTGCCTCTTCATTCTCCTATATAAAGCCAGATTTTGAAGTCTTAAGAATAAAATAATACAAAATGTCTCAATAATTTTTAAACTGATTACAAGCAAAATTTATAACATTTGACATACTAGGTTAAATAACACATCATTAAAATAAATTAGACCTTACTACTTTGTTCGATATGGCAACTAGAAACTTTAAAATTACATATGTGCTTCACATTATATTTCTATCAGTGGTTTAAGAGACATAACTCAATTTTCCTAAGCCTTAGTTTCCAATTCAGTAAAATGGAGAAAATAACTATTGCCTTATATTCCTGATTTGTCCCCAAGATAAATGACCTAGACATAAGCATTTTATAAATTTTGTCAACATGTTTTGTAATGTACACATACAATATTTTATAAACTACTACCCACTGTATTATTACAAGTGACCATCAAGAAGAATGATTCTTCATTTTTAAAAAATACCAGCATAATGAATCATGATGGAAAACATAGATTTCATCTACTGTGGCATAGGAAATTTTTATGTGCCAAACAAAACTAAGAAATGTGGACATGTTCTCCAAGTCTTCAATGTGTTCAGTTTGTATAAATTTGAAATGTGAAGCACGCCAAGCCATCTGACATGCTCCATGATGAATGAACCCCTTGAAGAGCAGGATATTATTCCATCAGCATGCACAAGCGATGCAGTAAGCTATCACTCTTTCATCAGAGGTCAGCCTGTGCTGGTATCTGAAAGGCTGCAACGTTAGCAACCACCTAACCTGTGAACTTATCAATGTGGCAGTGGCAGTAAACAGCCAGGCATATTATCTAGGCCCAGGGTATGTGATCACTGCTAATTGCCAAAACAACGGCAATTTTCCAATTACCATGTAAATATAAAAATTGAGCTTCAATTATAAAAAGCTAATAATATTCCTGAACTACTGATTGCTTCCCATGTTCAACCTTTTTTAGAATTTCATCTGATTTTCCTGGAAGTACAAGATAGGAAGGGTTTACAAGAAGTCTCCAACAGTTGAGACTGAAATAAAAGAAGAAAGAATAAAGACAGCCTACACATTAAGCCAAGATGCCTTTAGAATCTCTCCAGCAGTGAGTGTGAAGTTAGGTTAATGGGAAAACAAATGAGAAAAAGATTCCTACTGTTTAAAAAAAAAAGTTTAATTGAAACACATAACATTGTATATATTTATGGGGTACAGTGTGTTATTTCAACACGTGTACAATGGATAATGACCAGATCAAGGTAATTGGCAGATCTATCACCCTGTATAGCTATCATGTCTCTGTATTAGAAACATTCCAAGTCCTCTATATTAGCTATATGGAGATATAGATATACAGAGATATAGATATATAGATATATACAATTAATCATTGTCATCCATGGTTATCCTACTTGGTTTTAGGACATTAGAAGTTATTTCCTTCCCAATGCACTTCCGCTCTCCTCTCCATAGGGAGTAAATTTTAAGACCCCAACAACCTCAGGAGCAGGGGAAAGGAAGTCAAAGAAGTGTGTCTCTCCCATCCAGCCTTGTATTCTGGGGTATTGTCTTATCTTTAAGATTACAAAACATGTTGACAAAATTTATAAGAATTCACACTCTGATAACATCAAAACACTGTAGTTCTCCAAACACATTAGACCACAGGTGTATGCGTTGTTTCTCCACCAGAACATCTCACAGTGTGCACGCACATATTCATCCTACCTGGAAAACTCTTATTCCTTCAAGAGTCTGCTGGTGCAGACTCTTCTGGGAATTTGTCTCTGGAATGCTGTACAACACTTGGGCCTGTGTTATCCAACTAAGTTCTCTATATTAGAAATATAGGTTGCTTTCCATTTGCCTAATGTCTTTTAACCACATTTTTATTCAGGTCGAGTGTGTTAGAGGGAACCTTTGTTCCATGTTCACCATGCTTCCACTCAGGGGGACCACCACTAGAGTGACACTCCTGGCACCCCCTCCCTCCCCCCTGCCACTCCTCTAGACTGGAGTGAGTAGAATAAACTAGCCATGTTCAACTCTTCTCATTTGCTTTTTTTCAAAATCTACATATAGAATAGAGAGTATTATGATTTTCTCTACTATGCAGTAAGAGGGAGCTGGATCCACGGTCTGCAGCTTCCTATGGCTATAAATGGCATTGAGAGAAGAACATGTATTAGTAAACTTACCTGGCTGACCCCAGTCGCAATCTCCAAATAACTTTATAGTTATTACAAAACATTATTTTTCTCCAGCTACCAGGCCTTTGTGTCTATATGAATTGGTTCTGAACAGAAATGGGGGTAAAGGAGCATGGATCCTTAGCCTACTAAAGTTCCTATAGAGTCATTGTGTGTTTAAGAAATAAATGAATTTTGCCAGGAGTGGTGGTGCACTCCTGTAATCCCAGCCCTCAGGAGGTGGAGGCAGGAGGATCGTTGCAAGTTTGAGGCCAACGTGGGCTACATAGTGAGACCCTGTATCAAAAGAAAGGAAGAAAGGAAGGAAGGAAGGAAGGAAGAGAGAGAGAGAGAGAGAGAGAGAGAGAGAGAGAGAGAGAGAGAGAGAGAGAGAGAGAGAGAGAGAGAGAGAGAGAGAGAGAGAGAGAGAGAGAGAGAGAGAGAGAGAGAGAGAGAGAGAGAAAGAAAGAAAGAAAGAAAGAAAGAAAGAAAGAAAGAACGAGTCTCAATTCAATGCCAGACAGCAAACTTTAAAAAGTCAAGCCAGAGAAAGCATAAGCAGCTTAGAGCTGAACACTTGAAAATGACAGGGCCCTGGGTGTTACACCACAAAGTCTCTTGTAAAGAGTACACATTGGAAAATACCAATAGCCTTTGTTATTAACTTGTATTTTTGTCCCTTCTCTTCCTCCTTTAGGCCAGAGGAATGTGCTAATTTTTATGTCCATAAATTTTCATCTAATAATAGATATAGTTGTTTAATAATTACTAATAGCTTATGTGTATGGATAGAGTTATCCTGGGAGTTAGGAGAGCATAGGTAAATGTTAGAGTTTTTATATGACAGCCAGTCTCGGAGCTCAAAAAGGAAATTCTGTTCAACCCAGCTATATCTTTTCTGGGTATCATTCCACAGCAGTTAAGGACATCATATCCCAGTGATCCATGCTTGTCCCTGTTTATAGTGGCATAATTCAGAATAGCTAAATGTTGGAAGTGGCCTGTATGCCCATCAAATGGATAAGGAAATGTTATACATACATATGGTACGTAAGTGTGTGAACTGCCTGACTCATGTCCTTCTAAGCCTCAGTCCTCTTTTATGAAAGGATAATGAAGCTGCTGACTTCACAGCGTTTTTGTGAGCACCAGAGAACTTAAGTTCACAGGAAGACAGTGCTTCACACTTATCACCCAGCAAGCGTGTGGCACCTTGCAGGGGCTAAAGCAGCAATAGCATAAGTAGCAACAGCAAGAGCCTGGTTAAATGTTCACACTTGGGAGAAGCCAGATGTGGTCTCAGAAAAACAAAAGCGAGGGAAGGCAACAGCGCAGACCGGTGGGGTGTAAGTGAATCTTTCTGCTAACTACAAGGAAAATTTGTAAATTTTATTTGTAGCTTTTTGAGCTAGGACTATGGTTCACCATCTGTACAGATTATTCGGTATATTTCTGATATGTCTAACAGATTTCTCACAAGTTCAATTTTTCCCTATGATGAATACTTGGATGTTAAATTGAAAGGCGCCACGTGACCCTCACAGGGCCTTCCTTTCCTCCCGTAGCTATTCTCAGGTCAGTAATGTGTTGGATGGGAATTGAGAAAGACTATAAATATTACATGTTAGTTCTCACCCATTCCTGTTATCTATTTTTTTAAAAACAAGTAAACTGGTTTTTCCCAGTTTTCTCCTACCTTTACATTGTACAGTAACTACCTAAATTACTTAGGTTCTCCAAAGGAATTTCACATGCAAAAGTATTATTCTTAAACTCAAAACAAACAATGCTTAGTTCTTTAATTTTTCCTATACTAAAGATAGCTAACTCGTTTTAGATTTTTCTAAATCACAGTTCCCCTTCCCGAAGCCTGTGTTTGAGTTTGGAAACTATTCTAAACAATCACCCATGTTAAACAGTTCTCCAAGCTGCTACCCATAAGATGCTCCCCTAAGTCATAAGCACCTGTCTTTTAAATCCCCCTCTTCGTGTCCCCCTAGGCAACCTATAAAGAAAAAGTTTAATGGGCTTTGTAAAAATAACAACTTGCTTCCAAATTTGTACTATATCTTCCCACACACCTAAGGAAAGAAGTAATAAAGATTTCATATTGGATGAGCTGAAGCTTGCATCTTGATGAGGTATTTTCCTATCCACAATCTACAAGGGAGAAGAAAATGCCACAACATCGGCATATAAACTGAATATTTAAACTCTTTTGAAAGATCAATGAAAGTATGCAATAACTCTACCTTAATACAAGCTTACTAAAATTACCTAAAAAGAAAGACAGAAGAACTGGTTCACATGAAGGCTGCTCTCTGCAAGCCATTTGCCAAGTTTGGAAGGAACGCCTCCTCCTAATCAATTTCTTCACACTATTTGCCAATACGCACACACAATTACAAATCTTAAGGCTGTTTCTTCATAAATGGGCCATAACATCTATGCCTATTGTTGCAAATGGTGGTTGCAATTTCAGCTGTATAGTGTCTTAATTATGTGTCTATCATTTGCCTTGAAGATGCCATATGAGCAAACAGGGATGCCAGTGGTTGCAGTTTCTTGGCACATCTGAAAATATAAAGTCACACCGACTTTACTGATAATTCCCCTACAAACCTAAAACCTTAAAGGTCAGGTGTATTTTATTTTCTTCAACCTGGTCTAGTCAAAATAAGTCATAGATATTTTCCCCATCTGCAATTTAATTATCCTCGGGAGACCAGCATTCAGAGGGTGTCATTTAGCAGCCTCTGGGGAACTGAAACCTCTATTTGCATTGCTTCTTTCTAACAAGAATTCAGATAGATTCTGCAGCCCTCCTTTGCTCCCCCAGAAAAAGGTCACAGTCTATCATTAGAGGCTTGAATGAGAAATGGCAACATGAACATTTTTTATGATAAAAGTTGGAGGAATTGAAAACAAATAACATATTGACATTTAAAGTACACATCTTTAAAATAGAGGGCACTATGCTGTATCATTATGGGGTTCCTCATTATTGGGCTTTCATCCATTTACAGAATCTTTGGGTTGCAAGTGCAATAAAGGTCATCCTGTCCAAGCGCTACCTGACACTTTGAAAATTACCTTCCTACGTGCTACAGTTTGGTCTCCTATTCTAACAATTCTTTACAATCTGCATTTAATCTTTTGTTACACATTAGTTAATATCTACTTAAACACTACAAAACTGTTTTTAAGACTTCATATATTTCCACTTTGAGTTCTTTCAGCTTCTTTATGCATTAGGCATTCATTTATTGTTATTTCTAAATGTCTTTTACAGAATATCTTAGAATGTAATGAAGCCAGATAGACACGTTTTATTTTCCCATTTATTAACAAACTGACTAAAATATGTGCTATGCAGGTCTTTAATGAATTTGTTTTCAAGACTAGACACACTTGCACTATACTCATGAAATATTTCAATAAGATTCATACAAAATATGAGTGGTAAATTGATGGCAAAAAATTACCATAACATCCACTGCAATAATGACCACAGACTTAGTTCATATAATCAACACTACCCCGGACTCCCCTGCCTCTTCCTTTCTACTGTATTTCACTGTCTGTTTCTCTCCTCATGGTTCTCTGTTCACCTCCAGGTATAAGCAATTGATTAACTTGATAACTAATTTTAAACACAAACTTTTTAATTCAGGGTGTGAAATGGTGATAATTCAAGGAGTAGAGGTTTTCCTACACTTAAAATTAATCATAATAACCAAGAACGTAACACGTACTAACCACTAACGTCTATAAGATAACACATCATCACCAGTACCCTTATGAGGCTGAAAGAATCTTTGGATTTTCTTCCACTTAGTAAATCTTTACTTTGACTTGAATCTAATAAGATGCCATGGTAGGCATCTGTCTTAGAGATAAAAATTAAGCACAGTATCTGATATCAAAAATCTCATCCAAATGAACGAAGACCATTCATGGTAGGAGACAGACAAGCAGCGTACCAGAGTGATGAGAGGAGCACAGAGCAGCAGTGCCCACCCTGACCTGAAGCAGTAAGACGCCTGCCCCGGTGGGTTGAGTTTGAGGGTCAGAACTCAGACTCACAAGGAAGAGTCAAGGTGTAGCATTCTTATATAGTATTGTCCTTGTGGGTCTCTTTACAGATGGACATGATGTCAAATATCATCTGGTTCAACCAACCTTCTCATTGTATAGATGAGGAACTTAGTATCTGTTGAAATCACTTCCTCATTAATCTTTACAGTACTGTCTAGAGATCACAAGAAGGCAAATACTACACTGATTTTACAGATAAGGACACTGAAGCATCCTCATAGCAAGTGACTTGCCAAACAACCCCCACAGAAATCGTGATGAATGTGAGTTGATGTCTGAGGTTAAATGAATCTCATTCGGTTGCTTCCATTGAGAATTTGGAGCCCCATGACTCTAACCAGGCTTTCATGCTTCCTAATTGCAAAGTGAAGCAGTAGCACAAGAACCCTTGACACACGAGGTCCATGTTTTCAGATTGAGCCAGTTCCATGCACTGGGCATTGACACAGCTGTTGCTTAAGTATGGTGGAGATTCTAAAAACTGTCCAGCATCCTCAGAGAGTAAAGGCTCCTTTCGTCAAGTCTTGGTGCCTAAACTTTGAACTCCATGCTTCTTCTTAATCTGGATGTATCTGTATTTCTTTATTTCTAAACTAAATCAAGTTTCCTGAGCTATGATTCAGCATTTACTACTGTTTCTGTTTTCAGTAAAGTTATCTCTTCTCAGCCACTCACAATACTGTTGATTCTTGGCTCACTGGCACCACTCCGACACTCTACTGCTCTACGATCACGTGTATTTTTCTTGTTTGAAGTCCATCTCATCATCTTAAGACCTTAGTTTAATGTCAGCATGTCCTCAAAGCCTTTAATAGCCCCCAAGGCCTGACTTATGAGTTCCTTGAACTCTTGAAGCTCATCATTATTTATGAATTCAAAATACATCCCAATAATTTCTCATCAGCTGTATAACTTCTACAACAGTTGCTTCAACAGCTGGATTATGTCTTCTTATCTTTTGTATCCTTGACATATAACATAGCCTTTTTTGTTTCAGAGGATCTTAAATATTTCCTAAATGACTGAGTGACTGAGTCCTGCACCACATCTTTCCCATTCTCCTGAGACATTCTCCAATTTGCCTTTTCCTCCTAACCTCACCACCTACATATCAGTCTGTCACTCCACCCCATTCCTTTGTCACAGGCACTTTTACACAACATATTTTCCCACCTAGATCCACTCAGCCCTCTCTTAATCTTGCCCTCTGTTCTCCACAGTGTCTAGCTCAGGGCCGTGAATTGGAGAGGAGCCTCAGGCTTGGGCTCAGGGACAGTCCCAGATGTCAGGGACTCCCTGGCTCCGCAATGCACCTCAATAAAACATCTCTTGCTGCCATAAACACAAATCTATCAGTTAGAATGTTCCCATTTAACATCTCCTTTCCTCTTTCTCCTACCCTATCCCCTCTTCCTTGGGATTGCTACAAAACTAGGCCAGCAGCAGCCAAGTCATGCTGTAGCTAGAAACAGCATTGCTGCAAGCGCAGTTAGGAGAACACCTATAAGCTTTACGGCCCCAACTTCTTTCTGTCTTTGGAAAACTTAACCACTGGTCATTACATTTGCTAGATCATATTATTTGCTCAGACGTTTATCCATCCATATTTTTATTGGAGTCCACTGTGGAGTGAACCATAGCAAATATTTCAACACCTCAGTGATATTGGTTTGTTTCCAGCAATAATCATGGGCAGCAGTGAACACGTGTCAATTCTTAGCTATAAGTATTACATGTTTCATTTGGCTCTTGGAATTTATACTTTCTTCTGTGCAGAGAACAAGCCACAGATGGCCACTGATCTCAGAACAAAACCCTATGGTGCAGCTCTGAACCAAACCAACATCCTAAGGCACACCCACTGCAGAGCAATGAGCAAGAAATAAATGGTTACTTTAAGCCAGTGAGATTTGGGGGTTTATTATGCTGCATTCCTGCAATGAAAAGTTAACTGGTGCACGACGCCTGCTATATGTTTTTTACATCTCTGGTTTATAAACCAGCAGACTTTGCCCAATCACATACAGTACAAGGCAAGGCAGAACCTTACTTGTAAAACACATGTAATACAGTAGATTTAGGTATATTTCAACAAACAGCGGTCCATACTTTCACAGATGACTGGGATCTTATGATGCTGGGGATTGATTATTGTCACTGCTCTTTACAGGGCTGGCCCTGATCAGTCTCTTCTATTAATTGACATAGCAACAGTGCTATCTTCCTTCCTAATACATATTTAATCATACTCATGATTACAGCCCTTTTATGTGACTGCTCAGCTCAAATGATACCCATAAACATCAGCTACATTATGCTTTCACTGCTCAAGTCAGGCTCTTTAAGATTTGTGAGCAGCTATAAAGAATTTGATTAACATTAAAAATACATGTTGTATAGTAACGAATTGAACACTGAAAAATACATTTTCAGGCAAACAAGCTATAAAGTTGACTAAAAACATTTTGTAGCTAGAAAAAATTTAACATCATAATCCCTGACATCATTAAAATGTTTTTTTCTCTTGTTATTTTTATTGCAAGACCAAATATAGGTTCAGATCCCAAATAAATTTAGGACTCAAGTAGCTTGGGGATTAAGAAGCAGATGGAAAATGCAGAGTCCAAAATTATATCCTTGTTCAGCCTCTGGTTTACTGCCTGATACTTAAAATATTGCTTTTTCATCTCTAAAATGAGTTGATTTAGCAAAATATTTTAGTTCACAATGTCAAAGCTATTTTGGAGTTGACCTATTCAGGGTATCTTTAGATAATTTAGTGATAACTGAGTTGAAAATATCTCAAAATACTGAGAAAAATTACTGTTAGTTCAATTTAATATATAATTTAAGAATAAAAACAAAAAACTTAGATATTTGATGTGACATGAGATAATGGGGAATAATTCAAATTTTAGAAATAGTCACAGGTTTCCTCCAACTTTTATTCTTCATAATACTTGATGAGCCACTGAAGCACTTCAGACCTTGGTCTCCTCAACTGGAGAGAGGAACAGTGGCGTTTATGAGGCTGGAAGTAAAGTCTATGTACACTGCATAGTGGCACTGGGTCTGGCACTTACTTAGCAAGGACTGGTTTTTACTCAGGTACAGCAGAATCATAGAACCATCAGGTATTCAAAATCGAGGCTCAAGTGTTAGAAGAAATGGAGGAATTGACACAGATAAATACATGGAATTTGTGTGGCTCTCGGGACTGATTCTTAAATTTATCTTTGTGGCAATTGGAGGGCAATAGGGCAGACAGAGAGAGGGCTTTGTTTGAAACACTTTCTTAACGAATCAACAGAATGAACGAATAAAACCCAAAGAGTCTCCTATCCCTGTGCTCTGCAGGTATTGAAGTCCCCACTAGGCAAAGTTACAAAGGTCTCTGGGCCTGGACAACATCTCTTTCCTCAACCACATGCTCCAAGCTCAGTTCCACTGGATTCTCACATCAAACTTAGAGTAGAACCTTCATCACAATGCCAGTCATGCCGGGGATATAGCTCAGTGGCATAAGTGCCTGCCTGGCAAGTGAGTTCGATTCCCAGTACCAGGATGCCAGTCATGACCACTAGCAACACTGCACACCTGCACTGTGCCAGAGACCACACTAGCTCCCTGACATATGCCTTTCAGACCTCCCAAATATTCTGAAGGCATGCTAGAACTGCAGTTCTAAAGATGAGGAAATGGGTCACTAGGAAAGCAAAGGGTTCCCAGTTGACATGGCAAATGAGGAGGGGTAGGGGATTAAAACCCAGGTGGGTTTGACTCACAAGCACAAGCATCTTTATCCCAGAAAGCTGCTCTCCTGCTTTAATAGCAGAGTCACAGCATATAGAGTTTGGAGATGAAAGGAAGTTGAACATTCATCTAATCCACACCCACTTCTTACATATGATGAAACTGAGTCCCAGCTCAGAACGCCTGTGACGTATCAAAGTTCACAAAGTTCACAAAATAGTAGGAGATAACAATGGGAGATAAAACCAAGGTTAGCATTCTTCCTACTGTATCCTCCAGTAAAACTCTACTCTAAAGAAACACATTAGCAAACCAAATCATGTTGTTCCCATGACTCCCAGGGGCGCCAGTACCCTCCATTCTCGCCGAAAGTTAACCTCTGCTACTTCCCAGTTTTACCAGGGAAACCTTATGAATAAAGTCAAAACTTGGCTAATTTTTAAAACCACATTTACTTATTCAGTGGACTGTGACACAATTTCACAGTTTCATAAGCTCCTGCTTGGAAGACAAGAGGATAAGCTTAATGAGGTGCAAAGGGCCGATCTGCACGTCTCTCCTTGGATACGTGTTGTTGGAAGGGGGCACAGGGCTGGATAGGTGGCGGGCACATGTTGGAGGAAAGGAACCAGCTTGCTCTGCTATAATAGGAAGGAAGTCGGCTTGCAGGGGCTTCACCTAACGTAGCCATGCTGCTGACAGCCACCACTCGGAGCACAGTTTCTGACGTCATGCTGACAGCTCCAATTTGCCAACGTCACTCCAAGGTTATGCTTTCAGGCAAAAGGTCAGTACAGAGGCTTTCTCTTCCTGGGTTCCATCACTACTCTGGATGGGTCATTTTGCAATCTAGCAGCCAAGGTCAAAACCATTGCCTCCAAGATTGATCAAATAACCCGTCATCGATTATTGCTTAGCATTAAGTGATATAATACAATAGTGGTCTTGTATGTCTGTATGTGTTGTCCTGAAT